>PVJD01002688.1:6896-192226 GCA_004026545.1 Mormoops blainvillei | reverse complement strand
TGGATGTAGACTTAGGATTAGAATTGCTGGGTCATATGATAACTTAAATTTAACTTTTTGATGAATCACCAAACTCTTTTTCACAATGGATAACACCATTTTACACTCCATTTAGCAACGTGAAAGTTTCAGTTTCTCCTCATTTTTGTCAACACTTACTATTTTCCTCTTTTAGAAAATTGTAGCCATCCAAGAGGGTGTGAAATGATATCTTGTTATGATTTTGATTTGCATTTCCATGATGACCGATGATGTTGAACATCTTTTCATATACTGGCAGGGCATTTGTGTATCTTTTTTGGAGACATGTCTATATAAGTCCTTTCCCATTTCTTAGCTGGGTTGTCTTTTAGCTTTTGAGTAGTAAAAGTTTTTTTTTGTATTAAAATATTTTTTCTTTTTAAAAAAATATTCTGGACCCTATATCTTTAACAGATATATAATTTGGCAAACATTTTCTCATTCTCTAGATTGGCTTTTTATATGATTTCTCTTTTTAAAATCCTCACCTGAGGATATGTTTACTGATTTTAGAGAGGAGGAAGGGGGCGGGGGGAAGACAGAGAGAGGAACATCAGGGTAAAAGAGAAATATCAATTGGTTGCCTCCTGTACATGCACCAGTTGGGGATTGAATGCACAGCCTATGTATGTGCCCTGCCTGGGATCAACCCTGCAACCTTTCCGTGTATGGAACAATGCTCCAACCAGCTGAGCTACCAGGCCAGGGCTCTCTTACTTTCTTTTTCAACAATTTTTATTTATTCATTTTTAGAAAGAGAGGAAGAGAGGGAGAAAGAGAAGGAGAGAAACCATTTAGTTGCCTCTCAGACACACCCTGACTGGATACCAAACCCGTAACCTAGGCATGTGCCCTGTCTGGGAATGGAACCATTGACTTTCAGCTTTGCAAGATGATGCCCAACCAACTGAGCTACATTGGTCAGAGCTCTTTTTACTTTCTTGATAACGTCTTTTGAGGAACAAAAGTTTTAAATTTTGATGAAGTCTAATTCATTTACTTTTTCTTTTGTTGTCTATGCTTTTGACATCATATATAAGAATCCATTGCCAAATTCAAGGCCATGGGGATTTACCCATATGTTTTATTCTAATATTTTTGAATTTTTGTTCTTATATTTGGAACTTTTATATATTTGGAGTTAATTTTGTATATTGTATAAAATAAGACTTCACCTTCCTTCTTTTGCCAATGTTTATCTAGTTGTTCTGGCATAATCTGTTGGAGAAACTATTCTTTCCTCTAGGGTATTCTTGGCACCATTATCAAAAATCAATTGACCATAATTACGTAGGTATATTTCTAAACTCTCAGTCTGTCCCATTTATCTATGTGACTATTCTAATTCCAGTAACCCATTGTTTGGGATACTGTACAATTGTAGTAACTTTAGAAACTAGAAAGTATGAGTCTTTCATGAGTTTTTAAAGATTAAGGCCAACTTTTCCACTTCTGAAAAAACAAAGATGTTGGGGATTAGGATTTTGATAGGAATTGCACTGTTACTGTAGATTGATTTGAAAATTAATTTTATTTTAACAATATGATACATTATAAATCTCAATATGTATAAAAGTACTTTGTATTATTTCAATATTTTTAAATTTATTAAAACTTTTGTTGTGGCCTAGCATATAGCCTATCCTGAAGAATGTTCCATATACACTGAAAAGATTGTATATTATGTTGTTGGTTTAAATGTTCTACGTGTATCAGTTATGTCTAATTGATTTATAGTTCTTGATATCCTGTTTGACTTTCAGTCTAGATGTTCTACCTACTATTGAAAAGTGAGGTACGGAAATAAAAAAATTTATTGTAGAACTGACATCATCCTTCAGTTCTGTCACTTTTGTTTTATATATTTAGGTGTTTTGTTATTAGGGATATATGTATACACACACATATAGCGTGTATATGTAGTTTATAATGTAATTACATATATATATACTGCATATATATCCCTAATAACAAAATTATTTATAATATGTATAAATTATATATATATATTTATATATATATATAAATTTGCTACACTTTCTTGATGAATTGACCCTGTTCAACATATAATGTCCTTGTTTGTCTATTGAAACATTTTGGAAGTCTATTTTGTCTGCTATTAGTATAGTTATTCCAGCTGTCTTTTATTTAGTATGCACACATTATCATTTCCATACTTTCACTTTTACAAAAAGTATGCCTCCTGTAGACAGCATATAGTTACATAATTCTTTTTTTTATGAAATCCATTCTGCCAATCTGTGACATGTAATTGGAGAGTTAAAACCATTTATATATATATATATATATATATATATATAGTAATTACTAATAAAGAAGGAATTTAATACACTTTAAATTTATTCTTAAGTGTGGTATGGAGAAAACTGTACGTGAACAACAATGAAAAAAATGTAGAACTGAAAAAAAAAGTATCACTAGAAACAATCAGTTACTTTATTTACTCATATTTAATGCCATATAAACAAAGCTAAAAAAATAAATTTAGTAAAATCAGGAAAAAATAAGAAGGTGGTCTAGTTTCATTTTTCTGCATGTATCTGTCCAATTTTCCCCACCCCATTTATTGAATAAACTATCTTTAGTCCATGTATGTTCTTGTTTCCTCTGTCAAATATTAATTGACTATAAAGGTGTGGGTTTATTTCTGGGCACTCTATTCTGTTCCATTGATCTGTGTGTCTTTGTGCCACTACAATGCTGTTTTGATTACAATGGCCTTATAGTATAGCTTGATATTAAGTAGCATGATCCCTCCAACTTTGTTATTCTTTCTCAGGATTGCTGTTGCTATTCAGGGCCTTTTGTGTTTCCATATAAATTTTGAAATATTTGTTCTAGTTCTGCAAACCACATCATTAGTATCTTGATAGAAATTGCATTGAATCTATAGATTACTTTTGGTAGTATGGACATTTTAATAATGTCACTTCTTCCTATTCATAAACATGGTACATGCTTCCAATTATTTGTACCATCTTTAATTTCTTTCTTCTGTGTCTTATAATTTTCTGAGCAAGAGTCTTTTATATCCTTTGTTAGAATTATTCCTAGGTATTTTATTCTTTTTGAAGCAATCACGAATGGGGTTGTTTTCTTAATTTCCCTTTCTGTTGGTCCATTATTGACATATAAAAATGCAACTGATTTCTGAATATTAATTTTATATATTACCACTTTGCTGAATTCATTTATCAGCTCTAGTGGTTTCTTGGTGGAATCTTTGGGATTCTCTATGTACAGTATCATATCATCTGTAAATAAAGACAGTTTTACTTCTTCCTTTCCAATTTGAATGCCTTTTACTTCTTCTTCTTTTCTGATTGATATAGTACTATGTTGAATGAGAGAGATGAAAGCAAACACCCCTGTCTTGTTCCTGATATTCAGGGAAATGTTTATAGTTTTTGATCATTGAGTGTGATGCTGGCAGTGGAAGTGTCATATGTGGCCTTAATAATGTTTAGGTATGTTCCCTCTATTCCCACTTGGCTGAGAATTTTTATCATAAATGGGTGCTGGATTCTATCAAATGCTTTTTCTGCATCTGTTGATATGATCATATGGTTTTTATCCTTCATTTTTTAATGTGGTGAATAGCATTTTTACATTCCCAGAATAAATTCCACTTGGTCATTGGGTATGATCTTTTTGATGTATTGCTGTATTCGGTTTACTAATATTTTATAGAGGGTTTTAGCTTCTATGTTCATCAGTGATATTGACCTATATTTTCTTTGTAGTTCCTTTATCTGGTTTTGGAATTAGGATAATGCTGGCCTCATAAAATGAGTTTGAGAACCTTCCCTCTTCTTGAATTTTATGAAATACTTTGAAAAGCAGAAATATTAGTTTTCAGAATGTTTGGTAAAGCTCCCCTGTGAGGCCATTCAGTCCAAGACTTTTGTTTGTTGGGAGTTTTTTGATTCTTGCTTCAATTTCACTAGGTGTAACCTGTCTATGCAGATTCTCTGATTCTCCCTGATTTAATTTTTGAGGCTTGTATATTTCTAAGAATTTATCCATTTCATCCAGGTTGTACAGTTTGTTGATATACAATAGTTCATAATATTTTCTTACAACCCTTTGTGTTTCTTTGGTGTCAGTTGTTATTTCTCCTCTTTAATTTCTGATTTTATTTATTTGGGTCCTTTATCTTTTTTTCTTAATGAGTATGGTTACAGGTTTTACAACCTTATTTATCTTTTCCAAGAACCAGCTCTTGGATTCATAGATCTTTTGTATCATATTTTTAGACTTTATTTCATTTATTTCTGCTCTGATCTTAATATTTCCTTCCTACTACTCACATTGGGCTTTGTTTGTTTTTCTTTTTCAAGTTCCTTTAAGTATGAAATTACATCGTGTGTTTGAACTATTTCTTGGGGTATCTTTTTATGCTGTGAATTTCTCTCTTAGGATTGCTTTTGCAGTGTCCCACAGATTTTGTGTTGTTGAGTTCTCATTTTCATTTGTTTCCATGTATGTTTTAATTTCTTCCTTGATCTTGTTGACCCATTCATTATTTACTAATATGTTATTTGGCTTCCATGTCTTTGTGCGATTTTCAGTGTTCTTCTTGTGACTGATCTCTTAATATCATAGCATTGTGGTCAGAGAAGATGCTTGACATAATTTCAGTCATCTTAAATTTATTGAGACTTGTTTTGTGTCTTAGCATGTGGTCTCTCCTAGAAAATGTTCCATGTGTACTTGAAAAGTATATATATTCTGTTGCTTTGGGGTGAAATACTCTGAAAGTATCAATTAAATCCATTTGACCTAATGTGTCATTTAATGCTGCTGTCTCCTTGTTGATTTTCTGCATGAAAGGTCTATGGATTGAAGTCAATGGGGTGTTAAAATTGCCAGGTATGATTGTTTTACTCTTGATCTCTCTTTTTATGTCCATCAGGATTTGCTTTAGATATTTCAGTGCTCCTTCGTTGGTTGCATAAATGTTTACTAAGGTTATATCCTCTTGTTGGCTTGTTCCCTTTATCATTATGTAGTGTCCTTCTTTGTCTCTTACTATAGCCTTGGCTTCGAAGTCTATTTTATCAGATATAAATATGGCTACCCCAGCTTTGTTTCTTTTCCATTTGTATGAGATAGTTTTTTTCAACACTTTACTGTTAGTCTGTATGTATCTTTCAATATGAGTTGGGCCTTTTGGGGGGCTGCATATATATGTGTCTTGCATTCTTATCCATTCAGCTACCCTCTCTATTTTGGTTGGAGCATTTAAACCATTTGCACTTAAGGTGATTATTGATAGATATGTATGTAGTGCCATTTTATTGTTAAAACTGTTTTCCTCTGTTTTTTTTTCCTTTCTCTTTTTCTATTTCATCTTCTTAAAACAAGCCCTTTAACATTTGTTGCAAATTTGGTTTGGTGTTAACAAACTACTTTAGCTTTATCTTGTCTGGGAAGCTCCTTATTTCTCTCTGGATTTTAAATGATAACCTTGCTGAGTAAAGTAGCCTTGGTTGTAGGTCCTTGCTTTTTATTGCCTTGAATATTTCACACCACTCCCTTCAGGTTTGAAATGTTTCTGATAGGTAATCAGATGACAGTCCAACTAGTGCACTCTTGTAGGTAACTACTTGCTTTTCTCTTGCAGCCATTAGGATTCTCTCCTTATCTTTAAGCCTTGTCATTTTAATTATGATGTGTCCCAGTGTAGGCCTCTTTGGATCCAACTTGTTTGGGACTCTCTGTGCTTCCTGGACTTGTGTGACTTTTTCCTTTACCAGATTAGGGAAGTTTTTGGTTATTATTCCTTCAAATAGTTTCTCAATCTTTTGCTCACTCTCTTCTCCTGGTATTTCCATGGTGTAGGTGTTATCATGCTTCATGTTGTCCAAGAATTTTCTTAAGCTCTCCTCATTTTTTAAATTCCTTTTTCTTTTTGCTGCTCTACCTGATTTTTTTTTTCTACCTTGTCTTCCAATACACTGATTCAATCCTTTGCTTCATCTGACCTTCTGTTCATTCCTTCCAGTGTATTATTTATCTCAGATGTTGAATTCTTTCTTCTGGCTGATCCTTTTTTATGGCTTCTGTGTCTTTATTTCATGCTGTTGAGTAACCTTATAATCACTACTCTAAACTGTCTATCTGATAAATTGCTTACTTCCATTTCATCTAGTTCTTCTGGAAAATTCTCTTGCTCTTTCATTTGGGGTCTATTTCTTTGTATTCCCATTTTGGCTGCTTCTTTGTATTTTCCACCTTAGATATTACAATAATCAGCCGTTAAACTGATCCTTTCTTAATCTAATTAATCTGTAATCAGCAATTAGCCTTAAGGAACGCACAGTGGGGCAGAATAATTCCTGCAGATGAGACTATTGCTTCCCCTCATGCTGACACCATTCAGAGAGGGGTGCTGTGTCTGAGAGAGATGTCCTCTGCATTATGGGGAATGACTCAGCCCATAGAACCTGGTAGCTCTTCCCTCAGTTCTCTCCCCAGAGCCACCAGACCCAGACTCTCCTCAAGCATCTCTATTTCACTCTACTCTCTCTTTGCTAATACCCAGGGGAAGTGGCTGCGAATGAAATTTTGTGCTTTGGCCCTTTAAAAGGTTCTCTGCATCTCCAGTAGTCTCTCTCTCTTCGAAAGAATCCTTGCTGTTTTTCATAGCTGGTTGTTATCTGGGTTCCTTTCTGGTTATGGTTCTGTAAGCTTTGGAGCCCGGTTGGGATTTTTACCCCACGCTTTTCAGGGAGGATGCCCAGCCACTGAACTATCCCTCTGGCACTTCAGCTACTACCTGTGGGAGCCCAACCAGGCCTCTTGCACCTCTTCCACACTCCCTGCAAGTCATATTGTGCTGAAGTGTTTTCTTCTGTTTGTCTGTGGTTGTAAGGCTTCTCTCCAGCTAGTGTTCAGTTGGTTATTCAAGATGATTCCTCTACAATTTAGTTGCAATTCCAGATTTGCCCTGGGAAGAAGTTAGTGCAACTTTCACGTACTCCCCTGTCACCTTGGATCCCTCACACATATAGTCTTTATATCTGTGTCTTCATCTGTGGATTCTTTTGAATGTCTGTGGTCCAAGGTTCCTTTCTTGCTTCACAACTGTATTACTATAGACGTTGAAGTTTGTCCCAAATGTCAGCAGAATGAGTGGATCTCCACTGATTTAATTTTTTTGTAGTCTGTTTGTTCTCTATTTCATTCAGTTCTTCTCTAATTTTTATTATTTTCTTTTTTTGCTGACTTTGGGGTGCTTTTATTCTTCCTCTTCTAGTTCTTCCAGATGTAACATTAGGTTGTTTACTAGAGATTTTTCTTGTTTCTTGAGAGAGGCCTGTAATGATATCAACTTCTCTCTTGTTGCTGCTTTTGCTGCAATCCAGAACTACTGATATGATGTATGGTCACATATCTCATTTGTCTCTACTTATCTTTTGATCTTACCTTTTACTTCTTCTTTGACCCAGGCATTTTTTAGTAGTATGTTGTTTATTCTCCACATATTTTTGGGTTTCCTATTTTTGGAGTTGATTTCTAATTTCAAAGCATTGTGGTCAGAGAGTATACTTAATATGATTTCAATCTTCTTAAAGAAACCTTGAGAATAGCATGCCAAGCAAAGTAGTTAGTCAGAAAAAGCTAAGAACCATATGATTTCACTCGTATGTGAATATAAAACTGAAATTCACAGACACAGACAGCAGTAAGGTGGTTACCAGAGGGAAGGGAGGAGTAAGGGCATTAAAGGATAAAGGGCAGCGCATGTATGGTAACAGAAGATGTTCTGACTTTGGATGGTGGGCACAAAATGCAATATACAGATCATACACCATAGAAATGAACACTTGAAATGTATATAATTTTATTAACCAGTATCACCCCAATAAATTTAATAAAAATAAACATAAATAAAAAGCTATGTATTTGGCATGCTTTTTATAAAGAATTCATGGAACACCTAACAGAAAAAAGGAAGCCACAGAGAGAAAAAACAACAGGATTTTTTATAGGTTTTTCTTTGAATCTAATCTATGTGTTTATAGGATGACTCCCCACTAAGCTAAGCAAAGAATGATCAAGGACCTGTAAACTGAGCAATTTTCAGAACTAGAAAGGATGCTTTCTAGTTTTAATCAGCTAGAGAGGAAATAGCCCAGTAGAGTATTTTACTAGTAAGGCTAAACTATTTAAAAACAGAGCTAGAAGGAAAATAATTTGACATTTTTAACAGCTTCATAGAGATATAATTCACATACCATCTATTTCACCCATTTCATCATAGTTTGCTGTTCTTCAAAATGCTAAACATAGAGTTAGCATATTCCCAACAACTTCACTTGTAGGAATGTACTCAAAAGAAAACACAAGCTCATACAGAATCCTGGAAATAAATGTTCATAGAACATTATTCATAAATACTTAAAAGTGGACACAATTCAAATGACTATAAGCTGATTAATGAATACACAAAATGTTTCACATCCATACAACAAAATCATTTGGTGTTAAAAAGGAATGAAGTGCTGACATGTGCTCTAATATGGGTAACCCTTAGAAACATGCTAAGTGAAAGAAGCCAATCACATAAGACCACATATTGTGTTTTTTTTTTTAATATGAAATGTCCAGAACAGGTAAATATATAAAGATAGACATTAGCTCAGGGCTGCGGATGAGCAGGTGAGGTGTAGACTGACTGTCAAATGTGACTGCTAATTTTGGGAGTTATTCTAGGATTAGGTTGTTGTACTGGTTGCACAATTCTATGAACATAGTATAAAGCACTGAACTGTTAACCATAAATGGGTGAAGTATTTGTTATGTAAATTAAATCTCAGTAAAGCTGGGTTCTTTTCCATGAGTTTTAAGGGCATAAAAATTGAATACAATACTTGATCCTGCCTTGGAAGTGTGTAAACAAATAAATGAATTATTAAAGATGGAGAAATTTGAATGTGAATGGGACAGTATTAAGATAAAACAGATCAAATATTGACATAGAAACATGGAAAGGTAGAGATTGATCCTCCCAAATAGTAATAACAACAGAAAAAATACATATTAAAAATGAATAATTTTATCTAATTTTTATTAAATAAAAGACAAAAAATACAAATTCTTTTTGTGTGTCTGTGTTTATCTGCACATATATAAAGATTTGGAAAGATACACAATACAAAAATATATGCTTAACTATGGTAAACTCAGGGTAGTAGGAATGTGATTTTTTTTTCCTTTTTTCTTCAGTTCTTTACACTGTGAACCTTCTTATTTTACCGTGTTTTGTTTTAATTTTTGTATGTTTGTAAATATATGTCAAACATATGAAAAGTGCAGAGAATAGAGTGAGAAACCTCCATGTATCCATCCTTCTGTAATCATCAGCACAGTTTATTCTGCTTCATCTTAACCCCACAAACTGTCTCCTCCCTTATGATCTTTGTATTATTTTGAAGCAAATAAAAATGTTACTTTTAATTCAAAGATTATCATCAACTTGATACTTAATTAACCTTATATTAAATACATAGGAGAAGGCCTATTATATTACATACCCAGTGTGACTGAGAATGGAATTAGGAGTACAGTAGAGTGGGTGAATATCTTATGATGACAAAGTATTTATGGAGAATTTTTAAAATCATAAAACCTAGGAAGGTATTTAAAAAAGAAACATCCCTACATACAAGGTTTATCCAGGAAAAGTCTAGCCATTGTTAATATAATGAGAACGGTTTGTGCAACTTTGTTGTAACCTGGAAGCCAAGGAGAGTGGACTGGAATGTGCATGCATGAATAATGACAACTTCACTGTGCTAGTCAGTGGGAGTGGTAGATGCCATTGAGTGATCATGTGTACGGTGTGACCATCACATTCAAAATGACTGAGCGAGTAGAGCAACGAATCTGCATCAAATTTTGTGCTAAGCTTGAACATTCCTCCACAGAAACTATTCTGATGATTCAGAAGGCCACAGCTATGGACAATTGGAGATTGGCAGCTTCATTATGACAACACTCCCACTCATGCATCATACCTTGTGCAGAGTTTTTCGGCAAAACATCAAATCATCCAGTTGATTCAGTCCCTCTACGGTTCAGATTTGGCACCCTGTGACTCTGGTTTTTCCCAAAATTAAAATCACCTTTGAAAGGGAAGAGATTTCAGACCATCGATGAGATTCAGTAAAATACAATGGGGTAGTTAATGGTGATTGAGAACTATGTGAGGTTCCAAGGTGCCTACTTTAAAGGGGACTGAGGTGCCATTGTCCTACCTATAATGTTTTTTGTACCTTGTATCTTCTTCAATGAATGTCTCTATTTTTCATATTACATAACTGAATACTTTCTGGACAGGCTTTGTATATACCAGAGCCATAAGGTTTTCTTCTAATTAAAAAAGGTCCATGGAAATTAATTGAAGGGGCACTGAATTTGACATGAAGAGATAAGAATTCTACTTCTATTTCTGTCACTGTAGCTATACTACTTCTGAGTCACTGCTTGTAATTGCTTGTAAGGATCAAGCATATTACTCACTCATTCCAGTAATGTCTTCGAGCATCTACTATATACCCTGTGTTGTCCTCATTGCTGGAGATATCAAATGTGTTTACTTCCACACTAGTCAGAAGTCCTTTGGTTGTAAGTAATCATAACTCCAACTCAGATGAGCTAAATCAAATAGAAAATGAAATAGCTTACACAATCACGGAATGCAAGGATGGGACAACCGCACATGCACCTAGGTTCAGAGGTTAATAGTGCTTCATCAAGACCTAGTCTATCTCTATCCCAGCCCCTTAGCTTAAGCTTTCCCCTGTATAGGCTTCTATTTCATGCAGCCTCTGTCAATACAGGAACCCTTGACAGCTCCCTGAGTATATCCTCATTACATCAAGATCAAATGCTCTGGGTAAGGCTTTCCTCCTCTAGATCTAGTGTAATCCCACCTCAATATTCTATTGTATAAAGTCGAATCAGTATACACCAAACACAATGTCTGGCATATTAGTTGCTGTGTAAATGTATCTCCTCCTACCTTCTATCTACAAGGTTGCATTTCTTATGCTTGACAACTAAACTGTTTTAGTTTTTGTTTTATTTTTTATTTTAAAAATTATTTACTTCTTATATTATTGTTTTTACCTATGATCTATTTTCCGAAGCTGCAGATCAGAAAAGATCCATGGCCCATTTATTCATGAAGATATTCTGGGCCAATTTCCAATTAATCATCATTGGATGCTTCCTCATTGAACCATTAGAGATCCTACACAAGGTTCCTTTGCTGGTACAGCTTACATTATTCACACAGCACTGATGAGAGAAACTGCGCTTGGGTTTCACAGTTATCATTTGAGGAAAAAAATGCACGTGACTCTCACTTCTCTTTTCTAGAATTACTTATAGTTTCCCTATTATCCAATGTAAAGTTTCAGAAATAGTGCAATTCCACTTTTTCTAGGGCCAGTGTAAACATCTTTCCTGCCTCTTTTCTCTCTCCTTGAAGTCAATGACATATTTCAGAAAGAGAATAACTTAAGAGTCAGACAGTATGAAATCCCTCTTGTGATCTACTAGTTGGAGATTCTTGCAAAGTCATCAGGTCCTTCTGAGCCTCAGTTCTCACAACTATTAAATGGGGTAACAGTGAGTCTGTCCTGCAATGTAGCTGGGCAGATTATGGGAAATAAAGTTTGTAAGATCCTAGCACAGTTCCTGAGACAGCGTAGCCACTTGGTAAAAACAAGTCACCTTTCCTCCTTCAATGACATGAAATTTTTATATTTATTTCCCTAGGTCTCACTTTACTTCTTGTATAACCATTTTTCCCTTATCTTTCCTATGCTTTCATAAATCCTTTGAGCTTGTGAATCACATTTTGTTTCATCTTTCAAATGGAAGCTGACACAGTGTTTTTCTTGGAGAGGTTTCCTAAAAAATGATTCATAGCTGTATAAAATATAATAACTGTGATCGATACTCCTATCTGAAAACTATAGGTAAACATATATTGATGATACAAACATCTAATCCTACTGTGGGTCAGACTGTATTATATGATTTCCATTAATTTTCTCATTTAATCTAACACCATGAACATTTTACAAGTGAAGAAACTGAGGCCTAGAGATGCTAAAAACTTGCTGTGAAGTCATTCAGGTAGTGTGTGGTAGAACTTGTCCTTAAGCCCAGGTCTGGCCACTATGACTCACCTGGACTGCTGCACAACATCTGTCTTCCAGGTAGACCAGTGCTTAGAACACTGGCATCTCTCCATTGGGTGCAGTGCTAGCGGAATGAAAAGAGCAGGCTAAGTAAAAAAGAGACTTTAAGAGTTCATACTTCAAGATACAAGTGGGCACTACTATGGGAGCAGAGATGTAAATATTCACAATGGCAACCTGAGGAGAAACCCAGGCTGCAAGAATAACCTCTTGTCCCAAGGCTCAGGCATGGTGCCCATTCGCCACTCTATTCCCTCTTTTAAGAATCCTTTCCCTTTTATGGTCTCAGGCCTTGACTGGAACCCATATGGATACTTTGTTTTGGATGTCAAGTCTTTGCTCCACAAGGGCACCTCCTCTTCTGCCCTCAGCTGCCATCTGATGTGTCTGCCCCCTTCTGAGCTCCCATCTTGCCAGGTTGACCAAACTCTAAGTTGTGGGAAGCTGGTTTTCCACCTCTCTTCAGCAAAGTAGCATCAGGCCTTATTCTTGAGATCTAAAATTTAACTATAGTGGGAAAACATGTCATCACCCCTTCCACTGGCATTTTGCCACCTTAAACCTTTAAGCTTTTTCTTCTCAATATCAGATTGGGTCATTGTAAGCCCAGCCTAGCACAGGTGGGTAGAGTTTGATCTAGGTTGCAAAACAAGAGTGGGTCCCAATGTGTTGGTTGACCAAACTATGAGGCATTTATTCATTTGATCTGGATTCAAAGGGATGCAGGAAAAGTGCACCTGGGGCCAGCCACCAGGAAATGGGCATGGAAGAAAATGAAGCAGGACCCTGGATCCAGATCATGTGACTTGAGAATTAGGTAATAGCATTACCTAATTCTGGGATGCAGTGATAAGGAAACCCTGTAGATCTAAGCAAAAGTGGTTAAACCAGGAAAGGCCTAGCCTGCTATTTAATAAAAATGAAAATATTTGCTATCACTTTACAAATGTTACTTCCTTTCCTCTTCCAAATATGTCCCTGGTATACAATAATTTGCACATTTTAGAGATGGGAAATTTGCAATTCAAGAAGGTTAAATAATTTGTCCAATGTCCTAGAATTAATGAGTGGCCAAGATTTGAATATAAATTTGTCTTCTTCCATAACTCATGGTGATTAGGGGACTGCAATTCAGTTTTATCCCTGGAAATCAAGGTGGTTTCCAAACCTAATGAACTGTTGGGGCAGGAGCTTACTGATGTACTGCTCAGTCAGACCTTTTGCAATGTTACTGCTCAGGTGACTGAGGTCCCATATGGCCAGAGGGCTAGCACCCACAGAAGCTCACGCATGTGGATAAAATGGTAGCACTGCTAGTCTTGACTTGGGCTATGTTCTACTCAGGACTTCTAGCACCTGGCACTTAGCTTCACCCTCCTCATCCCCTAACTCTTTGACATTTCACTTCCCTTGCAGCCTTTTTCTCTCATGTCTCCATAACATATCTGCAGTGATTTGAGAAAGTTCTCTTGCTTTCCCATGCCCTCTAAGTTTGCAATTTCGTGAAGCATTTTCTAAAAATAAAATAAAGCTATTCTTAAGTAGGAATGTTCATTTGCTCAGAGCTCCAGGGAACTCCAGGCAGTCACTGACACATTTGCTCAGACCTATCCCATTTCTTATCAGCACTGGGATCTACTTCCCTAACCTGGAAATATTGCAGCCTGTTTTGTAGCACTCTGTGATTGGTACAGGTTCTCTTAGGCTTCGTTTCATTAAAGATAAAATATAGAGTTCGTGGTGATCAAATACAATAATGCACTAAGCATACCTAGAGCAACAGTGATAACTTGGGAGTCCCCAGTGAATAATTTGAGTTGGGGGTTATAGGCTAAAGAGGCCTATAGAGCCAAAAGATGTGGGCAGAAGCTAAAGAGTAGATTGTGGTCACAGAAGGAAATTCTAAAAACCAGCACTGTTGGAAGGTGAAACAGATCACTTTGGAAGGTAGTCTTCTCATCACTGAGAGTGGGGCTGGGGTAACACTTAAGATTGTTGGGGAAGCACTTTCTCCTGAACACCTGGCTCCCAGGCAGGCTGAGATTTTTATGGGAAGGTGCAGTGTCAAAGAGTAACCAGGCCCAGTGCTGACAGGACTCCAGGAAATAAGTAGCTCTGGTGCCCAGCTTTGAAGAAAACTAACAGCATGACCCCATCATCTCCAGGGCCATTACAATCTGCACTGGTATGGGAGGAGGGGGGGTGGTAGTTCTCAGCGTCAGGAATGTGGGTAGTGACATGAAACCAATTTATCAGAGAGAAGATAAATCAATATAGCAAAACAGGACTTTTGGTAGAATCTGAAGGAGGAAGGCCAGCTTGGCATTCTGAGAAGAGTACTAGGTCAAGTCAGAGACCCAGCCAAAGAAGTGCTAAGGTCCAGGTAGGACCCTGGAATACTAGGAAACCAGGATGAGATGATGTGCCCTGGACACAAATGGTGTAGAGGAGGATGGGAGGGCATCTTGGGAAGAGGAAAGGCTCCTTCACTCAGTGCTCTTGCCAATGAGCATGAGTTTCTTGTACAAGGAAGGTCAGCATGACACTGCACGGGGAAGGGCCTATCTGTACCAAGTGAGCCAGGGTGAGCAGGGCCTGACTCTTCCAGCAGGGTCTGGGTGATCTTATGCTGCCTTCAACCCTGAGACCACACTACCTAAGGGAATCTGGAATTTGACCAGAGTGGTGTAAAATTTGCCTATTAGTGTCAGTCCTTGGTATAAAGAAGTGACTCTCAAAGTTTAGCTTGTGTCAGTTGGATGGCTTTTTAAGTGCCGGATGGCCAGTACTACTTCCTAGAGTTTCTGGCTCAGTGGGTCTGGATGGAATCTGTGAGTCTGCATTTCTAACAAGTTCCCAGGGATGGTCTTGAGACCACCCATTGAGTAGCTCTTGTCTAAAGTAATACTAAGTCAAAGAGCACCCATAAATGTGATGCTTACTTTCCTCCATACCTTATTCAACAAATATGGCATTATCTTGATTTCAGTTACTATGCCAAGAACTGCATGTATCCTAGTAAACAATACAGAATCCCTGAGGTCATGTGATAACAGTCTAAAGATACAAGAATGGGCAGTTACAAGACAAGTGCCAAGACAAGAGTAATTTCTGGGGACAGTGAGCATGTGAATATTTGTACACAGTGTAGTGAGACATAGCCTTAGGGACATTAGGCAAAGGTTCTAGACCCTGGGGCCTTGAAACTGGAAGGTGATTTTAGGGTCAGAAAACCCTGAATCAGCTCTTGGTTCTATCTCCTTGGTAGCTTGGCTTGGTAATTAACCAAGTTAATTAAGATCTTTGAGCCTCAGATTCCTTGTCACCAAATGGCCTTGAGTCACTTAACACCAGGACCACGGGCATGTTCTGGGTACAGGGCCACATCATGAACAAGCCTGACAGTCTGTCCCTGTTCTCTAGGAGCTCACGCTCTGCTAGTGGCAGTGGCATTGGAGATAGGACATTACCACGCAGATGCATAAATAAGATAAACTGAGGCAAAATAAAAATAGAATGACAAGGACAGCAAGAGATGAAGGGTAGATGATTTTAGGGAGGATTGTCAGGGAAGGCCACCCTGAGGAGTAACATTTGGTTTGAGATCTGGATGATGAGAAGGAGGCTATATTTTCCACATAGGCTACACCATGGGGTGGATATGTGAGTAGATATATAAGTCAACTTTTAAGGTGGTCACCTACCAACAAAATATGCTTATTATCACCACTATCATCCTTCTTATTTTTCTTGACATTATTATTATTATAATTATTACAATTACCCTAGTACCTGGAAGGCAAGTGCCTGAGCAAAGCTCAGACGGGCATAACCTCTTGGGCACATTTGGAAAGGTCATAGGTCAGTAACACTGAAGCACAGAGTTGCATGAATGACAGCACTTGAGAGCTCAGTAACAGATCTGTGGACCAGGCCATACCCTAAACATTGTCCTCCGGAGCCACCAGAGAAATCCGGGTAGCCATAATGACACGTTCATCGTTGTCTTTTAGGAAAAGCACCTGTCATCTCACTCTTTTCTGTGTGCAGCATTGGAAATGGGTGGAGGTGAGCGAGACTGAGGGCTAGGAGGAGACACCAGCGGTCTGCACCAGGACAGAATGGCGGGGTACATGGTGACACAGATATTTAGGAGGAACCGTGAACAGAATGCAGCTGTCAATTAGATTGGAGGCTGAAGGTGCTTGGACAATGGAGGCAGCCTCCCTGGTGATAGGATGTGCCTTACTCCCACCTCCCTTCAAGTGACAACCTCAGGAAGGCAGACCATGGAGGCAGGACTTTGGGGAACCTGCTGCAGGATGCTGGGCAGGTGACTTTGCCATACAATGCTTCTTGCTGTCAAGATATCTTTCTGTTTCACAGAGAAGAGTCTTGTGAAGACTAAGTCAGATGACAAGTATGAAAAGCACTTCGGCAATTTAAAAATATTTTTCAAATGTGAAATGCTATTTTTATTACCTCTGTTTCCTTGTATAGAATGTGACCCAATAACTGGATGACAGTGTCTGGCTGCTCCAGAGGGAACCACAAAGCAGGAGATAGCAGGCTTGAACCTCACCTGCCTGGGCTTCTGGACAGGCCCCAGGTAACCCCCTGGGGACTCACCCTTTCCACAATGCCCTTAATGTGTCTTTCATTTAAAACAATTTACTAGGCTAAGCTGTGAGCATTATCAGAGAGGAGGCAGCAGCTTGGATGATTCAGTGGCTGCAGGGAAGTAATTCCCATCCATCGGCTCTAATGGGAGCTGTGATGGTAATGACAAGTTACTGTGGGTGTCCCATTACTAAGCTGTGCAGGGCAGCTGGCTTCTGGTGTACAGAGGCACTCTCAGCAGGGGTATTCCCTATGCAAAGTATTCATAAGAACTTAGATAAATTCCTCTTCACTGGGCTTTGGAAATGGAAACCTATGTAGGCTGAGACTGGACATGCTGTGCCATAGAAGTCATTTTACTGTGGCTGATTTCTTCCTCCTTTCTTTTCCTCTCTATTCCTCCGTGCCACTTCTATTTCCCTTCCTCCTCCTGTTGCTCAGGTTTCATCATCTGCTGTGACATCAGAAAGGAATACTCAGACATGTGCGCCGATGTTTTTGGAACCCAGCCATTTATTTAGGGGAATATTCACAAGAGTGCTGAACTCCACCATGCAGGGCCTCTCTGTGAGAGTGCTGTGAGTGAGAATCATGGGAGGTCTGCGGTCCCATTCAGCTTGCTACCCTTTCTTGGAATGTGATTTGTGATTGCACAGGTTGACACATGACTCCTCCTGCCATTGTGTGTGTGCACGTGAGAGCGCTGTGGCCCAGCAGAGTCCCCTGTCATTTCACTCCAGCCAAGTGTCTTGATGACTTGCTCAGAGTACAGTGACTACTTGCACTGGGATTCCCCTGGGGTTACAAAACAATCTGCATCACTGGTAAACTCATTTGCTGTGAAGAATTTTTTATCAAGACTTCTAGAAGGGCCACAGTAAAGTAGCTCAATCCCATATTGCATAAATAGTCGTGGGTCTGTTCAGTGCTCTCTCCTCTCTCCCAGGATGGCCAGTGCTGTCTGTCCCAGCCTCGCTCCTCAGAGTTCTGCTCCCCCATTCTCTCAGACTGAAAACTTTAACCCTCCAGGAAGTCCTGGATTTTTATGGGAGAAAAAACCCTGGACTAACCCCGGCGCCCCACCCCCTGCCCTGGTCCTGCTTCTGAGAGCTGCTTCATCTCCCCGGGCATTGGTTGGAACATGTTATCACCTTCTCCCCCAGAGCTAAGACAGCATCCATTCAAGGCTGCACTGTTCATTGCAATAGGGACCACTGTCCTTGTTTGAGCCTCAGTACACAGCTGGCCTTTCCATTAGTTCAATAAATGTTTACTGATTAGTGACTACTGAGGATACAAATGAAAATAAGACCTAGCTCCTGCCTGTAAGAAACCCACGATGCAGAAGAGAAAGAGACAAATGTAAACAAATAAGTACAGTAGGTTATTTTAAATGTCCTTTATAATTTGGAGAAGTTTGCATTTGCTGATATTTTTTCATCTCTGGAGAAACCAGGATGGATAGAGCATCTGACTTACAGTTCCTGGGGGTCTCATGTCATCACCGAGGGTCTTACCATGATCTCCCAGTATCTCTAAGCATTAGCTCCATTATACAGCTGAGGGAACTGAGGCATAAAGCAGTTAAATGACTTTCCAGATATTACAAAAGGGGCAGAACTGTAAACAATATTCTTGCCTATTGACTCCAAAAGTCTCACTCTTTACCCTTCTCTAACCTGCCTCTCTCTGATACCCTGCTTTTTGGTTGAAGGCTTGCCACCAGCCTGAAAAATTGTGGGGACTGACCCTTTTTAGGTCATCATCAAGCAAGACCATCTCTACTTCTGAAATGAGGTCAGCATCAGACGTGTGACAAAACAAGGGAATATTTCCCCAAGCAGAGGATCATTAAAGGAAATGAAAGCTGGCAGATCGTTGTTATGCACGAGGAAATAACATAAATGGAAAAATCTATGAACATTACATGCAAAAGTCTCTGGGAAATGTGCAGAGGAAACAAATGGGCCAGCGTGTGAATGAATAATGCCTTGCCAATGGGAACTTGGGAACCATGGGGCCAAGCTCACAGCAAAATGATCCATTTTGTTCAGCATGCAATGAATTCTCTGGCAAAACAGGGGAAAGGCAGCTTGAGAACCTGCTCCTTGACTGTAAGATTTACAGGTTTGGGTTTTGACTTCTGGAAGATGAGGGAATGCTTAAATATATTTCACTAGGCATATAAGCAGATACTTGGTGGATTCTTCTAAGGAGGGTGAAACCCTTTGGCCATGTTCCTACAAACTTCTCAGTGTTTGGGGGATCAGGGCTTATTCCATACTCCTCATTCTTTCTAAAGATAGGAATTAGGAACTAAAGCCACCCTAGGAAGTTGGATATGGCACCCAACATAGTGCTTGTCAGAGCAGGGACAGTTCAGTAAGCCCCTGTCCTTTCTGACAAAGGGACAGTTTCTAGTTGATCAGGAGGATATTTGATCATCCGGCCAGAGTTTCCATTTGTCCCTACTTGGGCATATTCTGAATTTCCTCCAAATTCCTGTCTACTTGGAAATTCCATTCTACTTCTCCTCAGGAAAGTGCCTTCCTCATGAATAATTAACTGATTGATCTATTAGTGGCAAGACAAGAACCCCTCTTTCTCATAGTCCTTATGTATCTACTGGGAAGGGTGAAATGTATGAAAAATGCAGTAGAATCTGTTTTTTCCTGCCAAGCTTTCATCCTCACTTTGTATAATAGAGTCCTCACCATGGTTTTCTGAGAGGAAGCTTCTGGGCAGATATTTGTTCTCTTCTTAGGATTCAGTAAATTTACCAAAAAGAGGCTTTGGGCAGCTTTCATGAAATAGTATGATTCCATCTCTTTTTATAAATAAAGATAAGAATAAGAATGATGATTTAACCTTCACTGAAAGTTTAAGTGCACATACAGTAGTAAGCACTTTTCATATATTATCTAATTTATTCCTCACATATATATCTATGAAAGAAACACTATTATTCCCATTTTACCAGGTTTGTCCAGAAGGTATACAGCCATGTAATATGACACATAGAGACATTTATTGAAGAAGATACAAAATACAAGAAACATTATACATAGGGCAATGACACCTCCATCCCTTTCAAAGTAAATACCTTGGAACCTCACACAGTTCTCCCAATCACTATCAGCTTCCTCATTGTATTTTCCTGAATCTCCTCAATGGTGTAAAATCTCTTCCCTTTCAAAGGTGAGTTTAGTTTTGGGAAAACCCAGAAGTCACAGGGCACCAATACTGGATGATCTGATGTCTCGCTGAAAAGCTCTGCATGAGATGTGACGCATGAGCGGGTGTGTTGTCGTGATGAAGGTGTCAATCACCAGTTGCCCATAGCTGTGGCCTTCTGAATCATCTGAATAGTTTCTGCGGAGGAATGTCCAAGCTTAATGTCTGTTTTGATGCAGATCATTGCTCTACTCTCTCAGTCATTTTGAATGCGATGACTACACTGTACACGTGCTCACTCAGTAGCATCAACTGCCCCCACTGACCAGTACAGTGAAGTTATCATTGTTCATGGATGTGCATCCCAGTCCACTCTCCTTGGCTGCCAGGTTACACTGATGTCATGCAAACCATTCTCAGTATATTAACAATTGCTAGACTTTCTGGACAGACCTTGTATAGATGCAGAGACTGAGAATGCATAGGCCGATAGTGCAGAATCAGGCATTTGCACCCAGGTGCCTCTGACTGTACCCTTAGCTGCTATGCTCTGTGCTGCTCATAACTTTTATTTTATATTTACAATACAAATTAGAGGATTGACTGTTCTGAGATGTACTAAGAACCCTAATTAGTTACACTTAACATTAAACAATATGAAAAGCTTTGTTAAACTCAGTAGGCACCACTGCCATTATTAGCATGTATACCTCATCCTGGCCTATATGCTCTCAAAAGGGCAATGATGTAGAAGTTCGAGAAGTAGCATTGGTGGCGGAGTGGTGATGGTGATGATGATGATGATGATGGTGATGACAGCATTTACTGAGAGACTATTAGATGTAATGCTCTCTATATATTATCTCATCTAATCCATACATTTTTACTATTCATAGGAGGAAAGAACACTGGAATATCGAGAGCTTTCTTGCCAAATGGCACATCAGTAGGAACACAGGGACTTGTGGAACAGGGGTTTGAACACAGATGTACTTGAATTCTCAGGCCTCTAGGTCAAGCCTGCTTTTCTCCTAAGCATTTGCAAGCTACCTTCCCTCATGGGACAGCCATCTTCCCACTTAGCAGATCCCAACCCACCCTGGTAGTTTAAATTCTAAAAAGTCCTGATGATTCTCTTTCAAGGCTTTAAGCACTCCAGAAAGAACAAGTCCCCTGTTCAGTGGCCCCTCTGCTGTCTAGATTGCAAAACATAGAACCTGTGGAGGCCCTGCTGATAGCCTGGCAGCTCTTCTGCAGGAGCCTGGCAACCCCCTCAAGCCTCATTGTAGCAACAGGGGCATCACACTATAATGGAACCCTATAGACCAGGGGTAGATTCATTCATCCAAGATGCATGAATTTAAAAACTGAAGCAATAAAGTACATTTTTTCTCCTCAGCTTACAATTGCCCTTAATTGGACCATGAATAGCAATTATACTATGAAACCTAACGGCAATTTGTGTGTAATTAGAGTATATTTTGGGGGTTGGGTTTTAATGGAAGAATCCAGTTAATCATTGAGTGACTCACCCTCTACCAAGTGACTAAAATCATCATGAAACACCTATCAATCACTCAGAGAAACTGTATAATTTTAATTCCTGCTAGAGTAGGACTAAGAAGGCTGGAAACCTATATTGCACAGAGGCTCTGTCTGTGTCCTTGAGAAAGTGAAAAAAATCAGAAGCAAAGGTGCTCCCATAATCTGAGAGTTTACAGTGTCCTGTCTGTAGCTACTCTGAACACTTTGCCTGCTTCGATCTTTAGCACTGCTTTGTGGGGAGTGTATATGTATGACCATTCCGTACATAAAGGCATTGAGACTTGAGTAATTTACCCAAACTCATAGAGCTAGAAAGTGACAGATCCAGAGTTTACATCCAAGTGTTTAATATAGGTGAAGCTCAAAGGTCATGACCTTTCAGCTCTACAATTGCTCAGCATTTATTGAGCACCTGCTGTGGGTAGCAGTTTTTCACACATCATGCAATTAAATACTTTTGACAGCTATGTAAGGTAAGTAGTTTTAAATCATATTTACAAATGAAAAAGTAGAAATCTGACAGGAGTAGTAGTTCTTGTTTTAGAATATCACCGTCTCCCACCCTTCTCCTTACACATGCACACACACACACACACCCCCATACTTCTTCAGTCCATCTCTGAAACCACATTTTGGGAGTTTCCTCAAAATTAGGCCATGAGGTTATAATATAAGAGATAACCTAAGAAGCACCACTAGTGGGATGGAGAAATGGCACAAGAAGAGTAAAAGAGCCAAAAAAGGATAAGTTAGCAAAGCAGCTACCAATATTAGAGACTGATGTGACCTCAAAAGGGAACTAGAAAACAGTGTATGCCACACACATAGCATTGCCTCACTGAAGAACAGTGTGTGGGGAATCCTGGAGGTAGTAGGCTGAATTCTGCCATGCTTCCAGGTTTTGATGAAGATAGCAAAATTGATTCCAGAGCAAGAAAAGGCCTTCAGGCAGTTATAGGTGGTAAAGGTAGGTGCAGGGTACCAGTCCAATAGCAAAGGAACAAACTGGTTTTCAATGAACCAAGAAGCAAAGGAGAGGCAACAGAAAGCATAGCTTTGGAACCAGTTAGACCTGCTTAGAGGTGCTTCCTGTGTCATTCCCTGGCAATGATTGACCTAGAATAATGTGCAGAATAATGTGCTTGCCATCTCTTATTCAATCCAGGTCAACTCATGTGTGAATCGGGGACTCATGTCCATATCACAAAATGGATTAGAAGACTCCAGGGCTTGGACCTGTCAGATCCCTGCACTGCATGTGCCTTGCTACTCAAAATATTAATTTATCTGTACCTGGAAAACTGCCTTAAAATCAAACAATAAGAGAATTTCTCATCTAGTCAAAATATCAAACCGTTCTTCATATAGGTACTCTAAAGCGGTAAAGTTTAATTATCAACTTTTCTGTCCAGGGAGTCATGGATTCCTATGAAACTCTATTGAACTATCCCAGATACCATTTCAGAAATACACACAGAAGGTACAAATAAATGTCTTTCAGAAAGCAGAAGAGAAAATGACAATTATCTGGGGGAATCAATATGTAAGCACAAGTATATTTAGTGAATTTGCTTTTTTGTCTGCTGTCAGCATTCCCAAGTCCTAATCATGGTGGTAATATAAGCCAGTATGTATTCATGGAAGAAAAGTATCCTGAATGTCCTCTCCGAGTGGCTGAGGACCTTATAGAACCCTTATTCTCTATCCTAGTACGCAACTGCATCAGGGCCACATGATTCAACAGGGACAAAATCATTTTGTGATTCATTTGCTCTGTTCAGCTTTGGGCCATTGGCTTCCCTTCATGTCAGTGCCTTTCCAGAAAATGATTTAGGTCAGTCTCAAGGATAAATGCTGACTGGTTTATTCCAAGCTCTCGAGTATAAGAAAAGGGGTGATGGAAAATAGAAGCCAAGTTTGGAGTTACTTAACCTGGCTAAGATACATCAGTCTTTCATAAAAAAGATATCAATCTGCTAACATCTTGGATCTAAGTCTTGGCTTGTTACTTTTGGTAAAGGAAAACCTCCATATGGGGGTGATATATTTCACTATCTTTTTATCATTAAATTTCTAAATTTCTCTTGCCAAGTCTCCTCCTCCCCATCAAGCAACCTAGGTCAGAACTACAAAGTTCCAGGGCCCATAACTTACTTCACATTGTGCTGTGTCCTCATTTTCTTCTCTCTTTGTTCTCTCCTGAAATATTCCAAGATAGAGAGACCTCTTCCAAAGCTTCAGAAGAGGAGTCCTGCTATTTCTACTTTGTTCCAAGGGCTTTTCTATGTAAAAGTAGACTTTCACTTGGAATTGGAGTGATAAGAGGGATCGGTAACCACAAGTTTACTGCAGAACAATCCTCACCCTGTCCATGGAAGAGGATCTGCTACCGTCTAGACATGACAAGACCAAGTGGGTAGGGTCTGTTTCAGTCACTGGATAAGGATTTATTCCTCCTTCTGGTTTAAAAAAGAGGTACATTTTATGTCTTTTCCACGTCTTCCCTCTTTCTCTCTTACCTTCATTTGTCGTCAAAAAGTACATAGTTATAAACAGGCCTCTCAAATGTGATACAACAAGGAAACACACTGAAAGCACAAGAGTGACAGTACTTTACTCCCTCTCTTGACACCCTCCAGTCTCCTGACATGCCTCACTAGTGATCAGCATATTGTGAATCTGTGGGCATATGGGCTTGGGAGCCAGGTAGTTCTGGTCAGAGAGCTGAGCCTCAAGCTATCAGCTGTGCGACCCTAGGTAAGCCTTTCTCTGGTATCCACTGTCGCATAGACAAGTGGTGAGGTTGGGGTTATGGAGAGGATTGCATGATTTAACATGTGAAACCTTCATCTTTACAAGTATTATAAGTGCTGAAGAGATCTTAGGAATATTCCCCATTGCTCTGGGTACCCAGAAGTCTGTATCACCTTTTCCATGATGCATGTTAAAGCATAGCTGTACATTACTATGGATCCCACAACAGTAGAAAAAGAGACACAGCTTTTAAAATAATGTAGTATACCATAGGAAAAACACCTGAGACATATGACAGGATTGTCGGGTAAAATATAGAGCATCTAATTAAGTATGTTTTTAGTTTAAATATGGCCAAATATTACATAGGATATACTTGTACTAAAAGTTATTTATTGTTTATCTAAACTTTAAATTTAGCTGGCTATCTTGTACTTTTATTCACCAGTTTCAGCAACCTACTTGTGTATATATCTCACAACTCTATGTTGTTTTACCTGGTTGAGGAATATAAGAGCTCAAAGGCACCAGTCCAATTTAGTTGCTCTAATCTGGATCCCAAGTCATGATGATTCTCCTGCATAATCTTAATCCTGTGTTAGGCAACTTTGGAAAGATATCAACAAGCTTCAGGCAAGCAGGCACAAATACCTTTTTTATGATATGCAGATTTGCCAAAAGCAATACAATAGCAAATGAAAACAGAGCAGCTAGAACCAGATAAACCATGCAACCTCATCATTCAGAGGCATCAATCTGTAAAAGGAAATATAAAATTTTTGTGTGAGTGTTGAGATATGCTTTTATATTATGTAGATTTGCCAGTAGCAATATAAAAACAAAGTGAAAACAGAGTGGCTAGAGCCCATAGCATGCTTGCTACTTCTCTATCCAGGGTCATCAATCTCCAAACAAAATTTTAATATTTTTTATTTAATGGTATTTCTTTGTGCTAACATAAGAAATTGGAAAGGAAGACTTCCCCAAGTACAAAAAATGTTGTTCAAATAGAGAAAATATTTAATGTGTTCTTTATGTGTTCTTTGAAAAGCCTGATTTGTGGCTCTCCTTTTAAGAAAAGTGGTGGGTTTTTTTGTTGTTTATTTTTCTGTTTTTGTTTTTATTTTTTTGGAGAAGGGTAGAGAAAAGTAGGCTCTTAGAAAAATGCATAGTGGGAAAACATGAGATCATAGGTTGGGATCCATAACTTAGATTTTTTTGAAGCATTTTTAAGTTTTCTGCTCCCTTGTTGCTTCAGCTATCTATTGCTGTGTAATCCCCACTCAACCATGGTTTACTAACAATAACTACTATTTATTATCTCTCACAATGCTGTAGTGCAATTTGAGCTTAGCCAGGGTGTTTATGCTTCTCATTTCATTGGCTCGGACTACTGTCATCTGCAGGCTTGACAAGGCTGGAAAAAGCAAGAGGAGTTACTCAAATGGTTCATGTTTGTTCTCATTGTTGGCCAGAGGCTCAGCTGGGGCTGGCAACTACAGAACTTGCTGGTCTTTTAGCCAACCTCTTCACTCCGCTTGAGCTTCTCACAGTGCAGCAACTGGACTCCAAGAGAAAGTGCTCTTAGTATACAAAAGCTCTTATGATGCAGACTTGAAAGTTATGCAAGATTACTTTCACCACACTCTAATGGCCAAAGGAGGTCGAAAGGCCAGCCCAGATTCAGAGGAGCATAATAGATCTCACTTTTAGATGAGGGGAGTGCAAAAGAAAACCTCCACCATCTTTAATTATTCACAGTTCACCCATGGCCACTAATTATTTACATTCCTCCCATGCAAAATATATTCTCTCACATCTCAGGAACTATAAAAGTCTAATTCAATTACAGCATCAGGTTTAGGCATGAGATCCAGGATTTTGTCATTTAATCGTGTCCAGTTGTGTTTGAGCAATTTACCCTGATGTATCATATCTTGAGGCGGGGGTCTTTAGCATGGTTCTTCTCGATTTGATGGTCTATAAATATAAGAGCTACAACCAACACGCTGGCGTGGAACAGGAATAACCAACTATAACAGAAACTCATGATCACAAAAAAGGGAAATATGAGTCACAGAAAGATCATTGTTCCACAACAAGTTTGAAATCCAGCTGGGCCCATGTCACAATTTCCCCTGTTCTGAAGGCGAGGGATATGTATTGATAAGAACCTAGTTTTGCTCCCTCAGATCTTAGGTTTTTTAGATCTTAGCGTTGTTATATTTGGTAAATTCTCAGATCTTTGCTTTGTTGCCTGGGTCCTTACAGACTCATCTCTCCTATATTGACTATGTACTCTTATTTTCTATATTCTTGATGGTCTGGTGTTTTGGACATTTATCCTGGAGAGACTGCCTAGAGGTAGTAAACCTCTCTGTATATATGCCTTTAATATTAATCAACCTGCAGTCCACACCCCAAACCATCTCCTTTATCAAACTCTCACAAACAACAAGCAAATGCTTTCTCTTCCCTCAATCAACCTAGGACAAGATACTGGACAACCTGGTGGCGTAGAGCCCATGAAGAATCATTCAAATGATCTAATCCCAGTCTTACTTACCACAGCTACCCTGCCTTACACAGTCCTTTCTGCGAAAGCCCCAATAAAGCTTTGGGACATTCTCTCCCTTCTCACCCCTCTCTGCCTTCTGACCACCCCTTATCCTTCTCCATATGGCCCTGCACGCCATGGCAGGTCTCCTGCTTTTAGGGATCTGTGAATATAAACTTCTTCCTTCATGACCACCATTTCTATGTCTGCTGTCATACCACGTATGATTGAAACAAATTCTGAATACATTTTAATATACCTACTTTTATATAAGAAATGACCTGTATTTATAATGGAGTAGCTTTCTCAGGCCGATTTCTATTTAAAGAAGATTGGAGGTATAGAGATCCCCTCATTTCTATTAGTCAGGGCTCAATCATGAAAGATATCCAATACAAGTGCTGTGAAATAAGAGATCCATTACAGTAATTAAGCCTTCCACAGTTATGAAAGGAGTTTAGAGGAGAAGGAGTTTAGAAGGGAAAATCCAAGGTTTAGAATGGAAAAGTAGGTGATCATGGTAAAGTCACAAATGGGGTGTCCTGGAGAAATGGAGCAGGGGGGACACATTGAAACTCTCAGAGAAATCACCAAAGTACATGATAAAGAAGTTCTAGAAGAACCATCTATGGAAAGTTATTGTTTTTGTGTGGTTGCTGCCTTTGGGAGACTAAAAACAAGTGTCTGCTGATGGTCTGGGACTACTGGTTAGCAGAACTCACATGCGGAAGAATGTCCAGGCACAGAGCATATGAACACAGGGGCAAGTGAGAAGCCATAAAGCACTTCTGCATTTGACTTTCACTTGCATTTTCTTCAGAAATTCAGTTTTTTCTCTCCTTTGCTAAGGACAAGGATTCCCACAACCTGTGACTGGAGACTTTATTTCCCCATTTCCTGACCCTTTGTGGACAGAGTTTTTTCATAGTATCTGAATCTCTCACTCTCCTAGCATTGTTCACCCCACCTTTGCCTTGTGGTCTAATAGGAAAAAAATCTAAATTGATGGGACTGTCATATAGTTTAAATCCTGACCTCTCCTGAGCTCATTCCTCCCTTTATTCATTCTTCCTACTTTCCATTCTTCTTACTTTTCATATTCAATCCTTTCTTTATTCGAGTCCTGTGCCCTGAGTACTGAATACTTAAGATGTGCCTAATGCTGTGCTAAGTGCTGTGGCAGATCACAGTATGAATAGCGGAGCAAGGTGTGGCTTTATTTATCTGCACCTGCTATTTTATTTATTCATCTAACAGTTGTAACTTGACTTTGTATTTGAAGGACTTTCTGCCGGGGTAAAGGAGGCATCTAGCTCATTCTCTAGCAGAAGCAAGAAGATAACAGACACCTGTTAATAGGCAAAGGAGATACTGAAAAGCCCATAGAGGAGTTAAGACAAACTGCTGGAAGGCACTGAGATTGAAAAGATATATCTGTCAGGTTATGGAAACCTCTTAATACTTGTCTAAGGACTTGGGGCTTTTTCTGTGCTTAATGAAAAATCATTAAAGATTTTTGAGCTGGAGGAGCCTATGTTAACAGGCAATGTTGTGGAAGGTCTAGGAAATGGGGATGACTGGAGTTAGGATTAATCAGTTGGGGGCTGAGAAACAGAGAGCTGACATTGAGTCAGTGGCATGCATAGTCCTGGGATGACTACAGGTATCTCTGAACTTTCACAGTGTGGGTGTTGGGAGGTACTGGAGAATGGTTGTGCTATTCTACTATTGGCAGTGGGGTATCAAGATTGTAGAGCTAGAATATACAGCCTGCTGGAAGGCAGTGCATATGTAGGATTTAGAAGACCATATCACTCAAGACAAATTACTTGGTCACACAAGGGCAGTAAACCGTTCTCTTGGTCATGGCCCCTCTGACAAATGGAACTTCTCTTGCAACCAGATCAATAGACACTGAGCTAAAGAATTGCTGGAGATAATTTTTAACTCAGTGCAGCCTATTTCCTATAAATCATATTTATTTTTACATCCATTTATTCACAAATATTGGCTATACACCTGATACAGTACCATGGATTGTAGCACGTTGATGGTGGTGGAGCGTGTGCCTGTCCTTTCTCTTATGAAATGGTAACGGCAGATAGAGGTATTTCTTTGTTTTTTAAATAAATACATAATGCCCTTACTTGTTAAAATAAAATATTGGGTAACTCTCTATTAGTACCCCACCCTTGGTCCATGGCTCAGGATAAAAATCTTTTAATGAAAGAGGTGGCACATAGGTTTTTTTTGTTTGTTTATTATGGATTTATAAAGAAAATGATGATATTTCTATCAAATTTCTCCGTGATAGGAATAGAAAAGGGTTCTAATATGTAGATATCTAATATGCTAGATCACGGTCCAAACCCTTCAGAAAACAATTGCCAGTACCAACGTGAGATGGATTGTGGGAGTAGCTGCAGCACAAAAAAAGGCGACAGTTAAGGTACAGTGAGTGTGGGTCAGACCACGGCTAGACACGAGCTCTCGAGCTGGCCAGCATACTTGGAGAGCAACACTGCCAGATTGGTCTAGGAAAGGGTGTCCAGGATGTGGAAGCCTTCATTTTATAAAGGAAACAACTTAAAAACTGTTGTTTCATAAAAGAAAAGATGACTTGCGGCAAAAGGGAGTGAGTAGCCTAAAAACACTCACTTTAAAAGAAGGTTATACTGTTGTATTACAGGATTTTGAACTTTTTGTGGGTCCCACCAGGGGGCATAACTGGGGATTGTGAATGAAAAACACAAGAAATTCGGTTGGTGTCACTATCAGAAAAAAAAGAAAGAAAACATGCCATATACTACTATTTACCCCTAATGGGATATATCATTGCCTTATCTACTTCCTCATTCAATTCATAGTACCTTGAGCTCTTGGTAGATCCCCAAGCTGGCAGCCAGTATCGTGCCTGGCTCCTAGCAGGAGACAGGTACATGTTCGTCGAATTGCAGTAAATGGATTCACTATGTTGGTGTTGATTTGTGTCCAATATGGAAGTTTCTCATAAAATTATTTCTGGACTCACTCGGTATAGTTAATCCTCAAGTAAGGATTGCCCAGCACACTAAAAACTTAGCCTGTATTCCCTTTGTACATGACTTCTTGAGGCTAAAACAGCCCTGTGTTTCAGTTTCTCTATATGTACAAAAGAAATCCCCAGGAGTTTGTAAACCTTAATAATGTGTAGTTGGGAATAAATAAAGGCAGAGTGTTTTGTTACACTATTCTTTCTGCCCCTGTGTGACAATGACTGAGGCTCAACAGAGCTGGGAGGAAAGAGCAGGAAAGAAGAACTGAAGTCTGCTTGTGGGGTCAAGGAAGGTTTCACAGAGAAAGTCATATTTGTGCTGAATTTGCTACGTGGGCAAGGGCTAGAGAATGGAGGCAGGAGGTGAGAGTGGAAAGCATGGGTAGAGACAGCCTGGAAGTGTTAGGGACAAGATGGTCTGGGGAAGTGAACGATGTAACTCGATATGATGTAAGCGCAAATGTTGAGAGAGAAGGGGCTGAAGTGATAAGAAACAAGGCTACACAAACAGATGAGTGATCATGATGGTCTTATAAGGCAGATTAAGGGGTTATTGACATCCTGCACTTAACTGGGCTTCTCAGCGTGGTCTGCTCTGTGGACTATGGAAACTTCTGATGATATTACTTTTCCAGCGTTAACCAATATCTGCTTAGATAATCTTCAAAGTATGATGTATCTAAAGTATGATGCATCTGCCCTGGCTGGTGTGGCACAGTGGGTTGAGCGTCAGCCTGCAAACCGAGGGGTCAACAGTTCAATTCCTGGTCAGGGCACGTGCCTGGGTTGTGGGCCAGGTTCCTGGCTGGGGGCATGTGAGAGGCAACTGATGATGTTTCTCTCGCACATAGATGTTTCTCTCCCTTCCCCTGTCTCTAAAATATAAATAAATACAATCTTTAAAAAATAAAAATAAAGTATGATATATCTAAAGAGGCTACCACAAAATGACTCAAATTTCTGATGTGTTGTCTGCCATCACTGTGATGGAGCATTGATAATCATGTTAAAAAACAGATCTTTATTTTTCCTTTTGAAATAAATATTTTCTCTCCTCTCTTCTCCTCTGCCTATTTCTCTCATTTTGTTGGCAATAAGAATCATGAATTTGATAAATGAGCAGGTGAGCTGCCTTCAGCCTAACAACAAAGGCAGTTTTAAAAATTTATTATTTTATATTTTAAAACAAGCAAGCCTTCCTGTTTTCTAAATCTGTGCCAGTTCAAGTTGTGAAGGGTACACACTCCAATTGCCCCTTCTCATTGTAGGCCTCTTAAAGCTGAGATTATTTGTAAGTGATAACCATGTTTTGATAAATATATATTTTAAGGCATAGTTCCCTTTACCTCACATTCATCAGCAGGTATTAAAACTTGACTTAAAATTGACATCAGACAATAGTAAGATTGTCCTGAGGCCACCAAAAGGCTTAAGGAACTCAAATGGTTTTAATAAGATAATTAGATGCCACAGCCTGAGCTGAGGATTAGCCTTCCCTCTTTTGTCTTTTTCAGTAGAAAGCACAATAGAAATAATGATTCTTATAACTATGACAGCAGAAAAGGATTTTCCAGAAGGAATGGAAGCATGTGTGTGAGGGCTAGGGGTAAGAGAGAGGAATGCCAAGTAGAAAATTTAAAATTCATTTGCATGACAAGCACATCTAGGCAGTCTGTCCATGGCACACGTTGGAGCAGAGGGCCAACTGGTCAGACAGCACACAGTTTGGCATCTTGATGAAGCAGAAATGAAGATGAAGTCTCTCAGCCAGGTCACTCCTCAACCACACCTAAGCTTGGTGGGTGCTGGGCTTATAACACTTTTCAAAAGAAAGTGACCTTGCACATAAGATAAGGCTCCTCTTCCTCTCCTTTACATCACCACTGTCTCAGTTCTGCTCAAGGATGCTCATCATCTCACCTTTGGGCCTTAGTTCCTCCTAGGAAGGTGACCCTGGCTGCTGGCAGCCTCTCGTGTTCGCATGTGGTCTCACATGTGGTCCCACCAGCATTCTCCTACAGCTTTCAGCAGCTTTCCTGTCCTGTCTCCGTTTCCTTTTCCTGCCTTCTTATTTCTTCCCTTCAGTGGTGACTCTAAACAATTCCAAATAAATGTGACCCTGGGAGCAAATTGCTATTGACAGAGAAATGACTATGTTTACAAGTACTAGTTATTGAACAACCAGTACTACTGCTAGGATTTATTCAGCACACAATAAACATGGTACTAAATGCCATGTAAAACAGTGTGTCCTTTCGTCCTCACAAGAAACCTGGGAGGGAGCAAGTCCTGATACCCAATATAGTTATAGCTGTGGAAACCGGAGGGCTAGGCAACATGTGTGAGGTTTTGTCACTCTTAAATACTGAAAGTGAGCAGGTTACAATCCATCCTGGATCATGAATAATCCTGAGTAGCAAACCCAGGATGCCTCTTTAGAGTCCTCTTACCTCAGTATTCTGACAAGTCTGATTTCCTGAATTTAATTGCTGTGACTCTTGCTGTAAAGCCTCAGAGAGTTGCCCTTGACCTTACCCGAACCAATAAGGCTCCCCAGGACTCAATCACCAGTGAACGTAAAATTTTGAAACATACTGAGAGCTGGGTCTACCTTCCAGAAAAGCACTTGTGGGCTGAGGACATGTTCTGAGATTCTTCATGGAAATAATATCTTCCTCATGGAGCAATGGCAAAGGCTAAATGAAATCTTGTGTGTAAAAGACTGAGCATAAAGCCCTTCACTAAAGGTGTGCTTAGAAAATATAAGCTCCTGCCCTTATTCCCTCTCCTCAGCAACCTGTGGGCTTGTGCCCGGAAGGGCACAGGCAGCAGCTTCATGTGCAGTGTTCTCCCGGAGCTTAGCCAGGGAGAGGGACAGGTTCGACATCTCCTTCCTAGAGCCTGCAATGAAGGCAGCAGGGTAAATTGGGTGATCAGGGTGTTGAGGTGTGAAACTTTGGCTGGGGATGACCTGGGTCAAGTCCCGTAAGTGTTTTCAATTTGTTCACATAGTCACCTTCAAGAATCTGCCCGTAGGGTGTTTTGAGAGTTATACACCATGGTACAAGAGAAGTACTGGGATGATGCCCAATTGAGGGGAAATGGTTAAAGTGAGGAGGCTCTCCCTTTTCTCCTTCATTTCCTTTCATGTTCAGATTCAGGCCTCTGCAAGGGGTTGAGCTCTGGCCTGAAGGATTTGGAAGATTTACAATAGAGCTCTGACTGTAGTGGAATGGGGACTGTGTCCAAGTGAAAAATGTGTGTTGCCTTGAGGTGAGTGCAACCCTTCTTCTATAGAGGAAGAAGTGTGAAGGATGAACTTCCCCCCTTTTTAGCACCTGTCAGGGAGGCAGGAAATCACACTCACCTGGAGCTAGTCTTCATCTTCTTTGTGATGAAATTTGGGAGGATCATCTTTAATCAATGTCATTCCCAGGAAGAGAAGGAACCACTTTGTATGATGGTTGATTAGCCACAAAAAGAAAACACTGATGAAGCCATCCTTGGCATCCCTTGTCCTTCCCATTCATACCTCCTCCACCTGCACAAAGCACAGCCTGACAACTTGGGTGAGACAACCCCATTTCCACCTTGTTTCTCAGAGGCAGTCCATTTCAGACAATTCAGGCACTTCAGACACTCTTTCTTACCTGTTGAGACTCGTTAGGGTCTCCTTTCTGCCTCCTGCATGCATTAGACATCTAACAGGGCTCTGTTAACCCCTCACACACCAAGCACCACTGTTGTTCTTGCTCCTAAGCCATGGCACTCTCATAGATGCCTCCTACCTCCCTCATTTCCGTTTGCCTCACTTTTAAGGCCTGAGGAATTATAAACATGTACTCTCACCTGTGATTCCAACATGGCACTTTGCTAAATTGCCTTAAGGCCCTTGACATGAGAGACCCTGACAATTTTATGTAATTCTTTAGCATTCTCTTTGGGCCTTTTGGGGCTTCACCCCTCAGTGAGGCCTGAGCACAATCTAAAACATTATTATGTAAGGTGGCCATTCCTCATTCTTTCTACTGCTGCCATCTGATTTAAGTCACTCTCGTGGGTCACCTGCATTGTTGTAATACATACTTACTGGTGTGTCTGCCCATGTCTTCTTCCCCTCCCCATGTGCCTCCAGAAATCTGTTTTCAGAGCAGCATCAACAGAGGCACTCAAACATAAGTGATAACTTTTCCAAGTCTACTGATCGCTCCCTTTCCCTGAGAGGAAAATCTTCAAGCATTCTAGTCCCTCCCCTCCCCATCACATACTGCCTATGCTCTAGCTTCACCTGCTGCCCTCTTACTTTGCCTCTTGATTCATTCTTGCTGTCTTCCAACATGCTAGACAGGCCTCTACTTCAGAGGAACACTCTTGTCCCAGAAACCCAGTGGGTTTTATTTTTTCTTTTCTTCATTTCCTTTATGTTTTTTTTTTCTTCAATGTCACCTTTTTATTGAGGTCTTCAGTAAACACTCTATTTTAAGTTGCACTTTTTACCTCCTATACTCTGGTGTCTATCATTCTTATTTCCCTTTCTTGCTTTATTATTTTCTTCACAGTACTTACCATTTTCTAAAATACTATATTACTAATTTTTGTTGGTCTTCTCCCAATCAATTTTAAGCTCCATGGGGATGAAAGTTTCATCTATATCCTAGCACTCAGAACACTTCCTGGCACACAGTGTGTCCTCAATAAATGCATGTTGAATAAATGGACTCTAGTTACTGCAACCAAGCCTGAGACCTGGTCATCACTCTCTCCATCCCCACTCCTCTGGTTGTAGTTTAACTCCTACTACAATGCACATGGCTGTTGACTGGCTCCATAGGGTTTCATAGCAGGAAGATGATGAAGGTAGAGACCTTTTATTCAGGAAATAAATCTATTCAGGCTTTTTTCCAGGCATTATTTATACCCTAACTATAACTAGATTTTTCATTACCACGTGTCACTGACTTTAAGGGACTCTTCAAAGTACAGGTGACCTTGGACACACCTGTTTCCCATTGAAGGGCCAGCATGGAGATGAAGGATGGCCATGTTATTATTATAAGTTGTCAAGAAACTTCATTGGCTTGATCAATCCCAACAACCTCTATTCAGGGGAAGAGACAAATCAGTCAAATCAGTCAAATCAGTCATTTGACAAGGTGGCAAAGACAACCAGTTATTTGGCTGAAATGAAATATTCTATCAGGTGGGTGGTTTTGTTTAGAAACATGCTTTCCCTCCAAGAAAACTCTATAAAGTACATATATACCAAGTTATTTAAATCTTTAGACTAAGCCCAATCCTTCCTCATTTGCTTGTCCTAAAACTAGGAACTATTATTTGTGTTCGGACATGGGTGGAGGACTCCTAAGCACTTGAGCTTCAATAGTCAGGGTAAGAGTCAGATAGATTACATCTAAGGTGGAGTGGGGACTAAATGTTTGTAGAGTGACTGCCCTGGCTGAGCACTTTACATGCCTCCTGCTTCTTATTTCTCAAAATAGTCCTGTAAGATAGGCTTTATCTTCACATTATACTGATGAGAAAACAGATACAGGGAGGTCCAGTAATTCTCCAAAGTCATTTGATATGCAATATCACAGACGAGGTTAGAACCAAGTACTGTCTCATTCTAACCCCACGTTCCTTTAGGGTTTCAATTGGTATTTCTAGTCTCACCCCTTCTCCTCTGGTCTATTTGAGTAAGAACTGTGTTTAAAATAGCCAAAGGTTCAGAAGGAAAAGCAGATTAAATAGCCAGTCTCTTTCTCCTGGGTGATCCTTGGAGTGTAACTGCACTCTAGCTATGTACACAGTATGAGGGGTCAGTCATTCTTTAGATATTATCCAAGGTCAACCATTACATATTTAATTTATATTGAGGCTCTTCCAGTTTTTAGAGAGAGGAATACACTTTAAACTGTCTAAGGAAATAAACAAAATATATTAGGTTCCGAAAAAGTCCCATGAGCAGCAGCTACATTTGCAATGGTGCAAGGCAGGTGGTACAACTATGGCATCAGGAACTTGTCCCTCTTTATTGCATGTCTTTATTTTCTTTCATGTCAACATTCTGTCACCAAGTTCTTTCCTGGAGGTGACAAGTTGGTCTCAATTAACTGCACTTATCTTACCTGAGATATTTTCTTTGCTAACATTTCCAGGTTAATCTAGGAACTGAGTCTCACTGGCCTGGCTAGGGCCATGTGTCCATCCTGACTTCACAAAATGGCCAGGATAATGGAACAATTTAATTAACCAGACATAGGTCATGAAATAGAGTCAGTCCCTCTCAACTGATATATGCACTAAAAGTTGGGGAAAGCGTTCTCATGGTACTAGGGTCAGAATAATGCAAATAGACACTAGACAGACAAAAATAATGGATTGCCACCAAACCAACTGTGTGATATAGGACAACTTGCATATCCTCTGTGTGTATCAGTTTCCTTACCATGTGTTGTATATCTCACAGAATTTGTTAAGAATACAATGAAAGAATGTTTGAAACTGTTTAGCATAATGCTTGATTCTTTGTAAGTGCTCCATATAGCATGTAATTATTTTATATCATATTGGTCTAGGCCTCATGACTGTCTTCCTATACCTTTATTCATGCAACTGGATTACCTTGTTTTCCTTGTGTCCTTGGCTTCTTAATTAAATTGCCCAAAATATCTCAGACAGTCTTCGCATTTTTGACGATTGGAGGGTCCATGGGAAACTGGGAGTTTTACGAAGGCTGCTATGAAAGCTGTTGGCAGGCACTGTTATTCTACAGGGGCTCTGTGTGTTTGATTTGTATAGACACAGTGTAAGGCAGAGGTACACATTTCATTATCCTATTAATCCTCTAACATGTTGTTGTTTGGTCATAATCTCTTTTCCCCAAAGACAAAAAGGGAGGAGGAGACAACAACAGTAACACATAATAGATTGTGCTTTGATACTGAAAGATCTGGGGGGCTAAGGGGAGGATAACTTCATCTATAGAAAATACTTACTTTATAAAATTTGGCCTCAGTAGCAATTACCTTAATAGGGAATATCTTTTGGGGGAAATCATATTAAATAAGCTGTGAAAATAAACTTCTAGGGATTGCTGTTGCCTTCCTTTCCCTTTCTTCAAATTTATTCTGTAAATATTTCAGGATAGGTGCTGAAAGCTGACTTTGCCTCCCTGGTGGCAGCTATCATTGTTTTAGAAAACACAGTTTTTAAGTGAGATTCTTTGAATGCTTAAAAAAAGAAAAAAAGGCAGCCAAATTTTCACTGCTGCAAAATGAAAATGGCACAGGAAACAAAGGAACGCCAGGGAGCAGCTGACTATGACAAGGGTAATTCAGTCTTCTCATTTTGTTTTTGACACATTCTTTGTCGGAACATAAACTTTTTTTTTCCCATTTCAGAAGAAAAATGTGAGTGGCAATCAACATTCACTCACTGAACGTGCATTTGGTCTAAGTTCTAGAGATGTATCCATGACCAAAACAGACAAGACTGCTGCTCTCAAGATCTTATACTTTAGTCAGGGAGACAGAAAGCTCAACAAAAAATTAAGTAAGAAAAAATATCAGAAAATAAGGTTAAGCCAAAGAGTTGAATTCGGTTTCTGTAACAGAATGCATAGATGGTGATGTGGGAGCAGAGGTTGCAGCAAGTGAACTGATGCCCTGCTAGATCCTATTTGCAAGCCAATGCACACATCCTTCAGCTGCTGGAGAATAAGCCTGTGGCCAGCACCTTAAACCTACAGTCTTTTCAGGAGAATTGTCCTTGGCTGGTAGGGTACGCTTGTGAGGCAACCAATGAGTTATTGACATGGTGGTACAAAAGCTTGGCTCTGTATTTCAAGGCAGACCAACCTGACTTACGCTCCAGGTCACCCACTCCTCCTTTCCCACACCATCACAATGCATAGATCAGTCCAAGGCTTGACACTACCTAAAACCACATCTAAGACCTCATCCTTGTTCTCTTTTTCTCTTCTCCTCTCTGCTACCCTCATCCTTTTTCGGGTTCTGTTTCCAAAAAATCCAACCTAAGACAGCAATCCAGGGAGGCCTCTTTTAAGTTATTCTAAAGCTGGGAAATGAGTTATGAGAAATAGCCAGAAATGCAAACACCTGGTGGAACAAGCTTGACATATGCTTAGAGAATCAAGAGAAAGTCTTAGGTGGAGAGCACTCAAAGGGAGAAATTGGGAGAAGAGGAGGTCAGAGTGTCCTAAGAACTGAGCCAAATTTTATAAAATGAGAACCTTGGATTTTTGATCAAATGTAATAAGTAGCAGTTAAAGAGTTTTAATCTGTTTTATGTCTTGATTTATGTTTTAAAGAGAATTCCTCTGGAGAACACATAATATAAGGGTCAGTACCAAAAAGCAGAGTACAAAAGGTGACGTTGATTTGGACTAAGAGCTATTGTGTGCCTGTTATGTGGTGTGCAGTTTACATATGCATTCTAACTTTTACTAACAATTCTGTGAGATAGATATTATTTAGCCATTTCACAGATAAGGAAACTGAGTGCTTAAGAAACTACGTGAAGTCACACAGGCATTAAGTGATATTTTTTCTTACCTTCAAAGTACTCTCCACTTGATGCAAGACATCTCTCGAGACTTTTTTCAATGCTCAAAACAGTTTTTGAAATCATTGATTTTTATGCCTTTTAGTGCTTCTGCCTTTTTGTGTTTCACTTCTTCCACATTGGCAAAATGTTTCCCTTTGAGGGCTTTTTTCATCTGGGGAAACAACAAAAAAAGTCGCTGGGGATGAGATTGGGTGAATAGGGAGGGTGGGGTGCAGGGGTCATGCCATTTTTGGTCAAAAACTGCTGAAGACTCAGTGCAGTGTGGGCAGGTGTGCGTGTAAATCACCCATCATGAAATGAGCAAATGCGTTGACAGAGTCTTCAAAAAATTCACTGAAGCTGAACACAGCTTCTTACAACAACACCAGCTGGTACACTGATACAAATGGGTTCCTATCACACTCAGCTAGTGGGGAGGCCTGTACTACAGGAGGCCCACCTTCCAGAAGATAATTCTGTTTGGGGGGTCCTGCTCACATGTGCAATTTAAAACCATTGCTCTGGCTCCTAAACCTACAGTTTTCTTACTTTACCTACTGCCTCATCTGATTTCTTGTGCATCGTTTTCTCTGAAAATAGATCAGTTGCTCTGGTTTGCCATGTTTGGGTTATCAGAGGTGTTGAAGCATCTCTGTCCATTGGGGATATGAGTCCCTACTTAAGCATCAATCTGTTGGGCTCCTGAAAGATAGTTGCCATTATTCAAGCACATCTTTTTGTAATTGTGAGGTGCCCTTACACTTTCCCTTTTTGTCAACATAATTACTCTCAATTATATGAGCACTCTGCCCCGACCAGCCAGGGATCTACTTCTCTGCCAAATACAATGGTTGATTTCCAAAGCCCTGGCCACTACAGTCCAAACATATGGGCTCTGTTCTCAGCTCCAAGCACAAGAGTGTTCAGGTCCAAAACACTGTGGCTATAAGCACCTTCTTACTTTGTTTATGTCACTATGCAAAAGATGGTTAAATTACCTAGGACCACTTTTGGAATTGTAACAAAATCAATGACTTTGTTAACTAGAGGAAAAATTTTAATGGGTATTTAATTTGAAAGTGGTTCTCTTGCCTTGAAAAGCCATGAAAATCCAAAAACTTCTTCCAACACAATGCAGATAGAAAAAGAGAAAGCCAAACCAATTTCCAGTAATCAATTTAGAATTAGAGAAGATACCTTTCAAAGTTCAAGCAGTGCACATGTTTGAAGAACAGCAAATTAGGAATAGCAGTAACTAGAGCTTTTTGCATAGTTGATGAAGGTTCTAAATTAAAATCCAATTAAAATCCCAACTTTGGGAAAGAACAGGTTGAAAAGTTCTCTGTAGTTAGTGTAAAACTGTGAAATAAAATACAAAATAAATTCAATGTGCAGATGAATATGGAAGGAAAAAAAAAAAGGAGACATCATTTACTTAGCCTCCTTCTTGCTAAGCATAGTTTAAGGTATTTTACCTCTATGATGACATTTAATCCTATACCAGTCCTGTGGGGGTGATTATTGTTACTCTGGTTTTCTAATGGAAGACATGAACTCAGAGAATTTAAAAACTTGCCAGAGGCTATGTACTTAATAAAAGGCACAGAAAGTATCTGAACTCTGGCCCCTGTAGTTCCAAAGGCTGGAATAACTTTGCAGTCTGCAATAGTGAAAATGGAAAAGGGAGTGAACAAGGGAGAAGTAGAGAAAAGGAAGAAAACATGAATAGGAAAATCATTTTTTTTGGTGATATCTGACCAAGAGGATCAAGCAGCTCTTTAATTTGGTGTTAAAGGAATGATTAGCAATATACAGAACCCCAAAGTATATTAAGTATAGCTTGATGAGTGTGTGCATTAAAAATAACTACATGTAATTAGTTATCATCTGTTCCTTAATGTATGGTTCAGTGCTCTCAATGTTTTGCTTTGACCCTTTTTAATACTGAAGAACAACCGAAGTCTTTGTAATCTGTGGACTATGCAGCTGGCAGAGCAGGTCACCACACCCCAACATAAGACAGAACTTAAACAAGTTCCATGCTTACTAGGGTGAGGCAGTGCTTAACCTAGACTCCTCAAAGTAGGGTCATTAATTGTCCCAGTTTTGGTCCCAGACCAGAGACATCTCCTAAAGTTGAATGCATGTGAAAGACTGAGCTGTCAACAGGAGTCTTTCCAAAGACTTTCCAGTGACTTATTTGGCCTTTCCCTGCTCTGTCCTTGGTCAGAGATTCTTTAAACAATTCCTTATATTCTAGTGGATGTACAGGCATGAGGTTTATGGACAAACTGACTCTGCAGACCCTCTGCCAGAGGCTAAGAAGCTTCTGTTGGGCTCCCTAAATGGAGCGTCAGCTTCTTATTTGTAATGTCCTATTTGAAGAAACCTCTTGGGAGAATCTTAACTTTAGCATGACCTCTTTCCTAATGCTCCGCATTAAGGTGGTCCTGCTTCTATTCAAGAACTCAAATACTGTCTACCTCTGATTGCAAAAACTGTATGTTCCTTTTTTTTTTAGTTCAAAAATGATTTATTCAATTCATGGGAGAGTAGGGCACAAATAACAGTATGCCAAAAGAACACACTAGAACTGTCCTGCAGTTTCTGCCTATACAAAAGGCAAGTCATTCATTCATCAAACATCTACAGTTTGCCTAATTTCATGTTAAAAAACTCATGTAGCTATATTATATTAAGTCAAAAAGCATTATTAGATTAAAAGCACAACTTACAAGGTAACATGTAACAATATATTTTGGGATTGTTTTTTTTTTACCCTTTGTCTTTATCTTTATTGCATGTTTTTATATTACCTTTTAGTCCCCTTATACTCCTCTCCCCCCAGCAATCACCACTGTTGTCCATGTCCATGACTCCCATTTCCTTTTTGCTCGGTTGCTCCACCCCCTAACCTCCCCATCCCCCGCCACTAGCTATCTTCCTGCTCTCCATCTTTGTGTTCCTTTTTAAAACTTTTTTATTTCTTTTTTTTTTCACTGCCTTTGTTCATATACTTGGCTCATCCTTTGCAATATATATTTTTTTCTAATTCACCTAGAATGCAAGCTGGTCCCCTATGGACCCTTTTCTGAGCAATACACAGCCAACTACAGTGACACTATTTTCCTTTATCCTCTGGATGTCCTTTGAGAATTGATAAATACAACTGCCAATCTTAGCAGGGTTCAAAGAGAGCTGTATTCAGGAAGCATAAGTGGAAATGTGATCAAGAGGGCTTTTTCAAATCTCAGTAAAATGCACTTTGCTAAACTGACAAGGCTGAGAAGCCAAATAACAAAAGGCAATTCTGTAGCCAAAACAGCGTGGAGATGTTCCCCTGGCTTTGTAGGACCGCTCTCTTGGCTGAAGAGGTGGTCATTTAGCTGGTTCAACTATTTGTGGCCCTAATAGAATATCTGAGATATGGTAAACTCTGGGCCAGTTTTCATAATTCCTTTCACATGAGTGTCTAATTGAGTTCCTGTGATAAAGATAAATACAGTAACAACACTGATCAATTTCTGATTATCACATATCAGGGACTGTTCTAAGCACTGCTCCATGTATTACCAATGGCATCTCTACAAGGTAAATGATACTAAAATCCCCATTTTACAGGTGAGAAAAGTGAAGCTTAAGCAAAAAAGTGTTACCATGTCCACACTATAGGTGTATTTGACCTCATGTTCCATACTCTTACTACTTTGTATCCCTCTCAAGGCCAGCTGAAGATTAGAGCCCCAGGCAAGGTAGGAAACCCTCACCACTCTTGGGTATTGGGAAGAAGAAAACAGGATAATTTGTATGTATGGGATACTGTCAAATGCCATGTACCATGTGAGGCCCTTTGTAGACTGATTAAGATTTAATCCTCACCACAAGCCCTCTGGCAGTTCCCTTTTGTTATCCTCATTCTGCGTATGTGGAAATATAGGTCTGGGGGTGTTAATGTGTTCCCCAAGGATGTTCCCTTATTTTGTGCAACCACTCAAGAGTATTCACTGGACATATACAAAGTATCATGTCCTGTGCTGGATGCTACAGTGAAGGAAACAGGTGAAGTTACAACTCAGGGAAGGAGATAGATACTAATCAAATAGCCGTATGAATGGGTGTATGATTACAAGTGTCACAAGTGCAGGCATGGTGCTCTAGGTAAGCATTTGCCTAATTACAGAAATACAGAAAGTAGTTAATGAGCTGAAATCTAGAGGACGCAACAGAGGTAGTGAAGAAGAGAGGGAGAACCATTTCAGGCAGATAGGAGAGCAAGTACTAAGACCCTGTATGGGGGGGTGGGTGTGAAGACCCATGGGGACAGCTGAAAGAGAGCAGAGATGTGAGGGAGTAGCAGGGAATCACGGGACCAGGTGAGGCTAAAGAGTTTGAGCAGGAGCAGGCTCAGTCGAGCCACTTGAAACCACAGTGCTGCCCCCAGCTTTGTTTGCTGTGTCATCTTCCAAAGGACAGCAGAGTTCTGCAGAGTGGTCTATAGTCTGTTCCAGAGGTTGGGGGGAGGCTGAAGAGTGAGCACAGTGCAAGCAGTGGCTGGTTCAGTGGAGGAGGAGAGGAAGGGTGACTGAACCCTACTTGACAGGAAAAGTGGCTGTGACCAGGTAGAACAAGAAAAGTAGTCTTCCTGTAAAGGAAAAAAAAAAAGCTAAGTGTGGAACAGAGGCCACATTCCCAATGGCACAGAAAGTACATGCGCATGGGGTGGAGTAGTGGGGAAGGTTCCCAGTTTGATTCCTTTTTATCATTGGGTATATCAAAATTAGAAAAATCTCTTTTGAGAGTTGAGGCTTTGGTTAATCATTCTCACACATCGGGATTTCTTGGAGGTCTGTGTAGGGTGGAGTACAAATGACTTGGAACCCTAGAGCAGCTATCTTGTGTCAGGTGTGTAATTACTTTCCATTGGATTGGACCCACTCCTCTCTGTGAAGGGCCACTTGCAATGTGGAGAACAGGTGTACAGGGAATTAGAACCTTGTATTAGAAACTAGACCTACTTTCTAGTGGGTCCAGACATTGTAGCCTGTCTGACCTGTCCCTAGGGCTGAAATCTCACAAAGCTAATGTCATATAACATTTGTTTGGGAATCTTGTATTCACTAACCTAGAATCTAGGTTCTTCCCAGCCCTTCCAATTTCAGGATACTCTACTCCACAGAACCGTCTCCATAAGACTTTGTGCAAAATACAAGAATTCCTATCCATCAAACCTTATTCAATACTTACATTTGGAGAGCAGGCAATTTAAATAGTGGAGGATACATGTACTTGTTGGTGGGTCCCACAATGCTATCTAAATGCCAGGTCATCCTGTGATGCTATCTCTCTGTTCACCTGTGCCTCTGCCAATCTCTGGCCTCATCAGTGATTTGCTGGACCTCATGTAAATCATAGTCACCTGTTGCCAGCTGTCTTTCCACCTGTACTTCTAGTAATCAATAGACACCATCTGGCTGCCTACCTGTAGATACTCTGGAAAACTGAAGGCACCCATCTGCTTTTGTCTGTTCATGATCTGTTTGAACGGCCACTCTGGATACTGGATTTCATCTCAGCCTCACTTGCCAGCACTACTTGCCTGCCACCTGTTCTCCCCTCTCCGGGACAGACAGCTTGCTTTTGTGCTTATCTTTGCACATTTGTGTTGGGTTCTGATCTCAGCATGCTTCCTGACTCTTTGAGGCCTGGAGACTTTATATCCAAGACATCCAGGCCCCGAGTAAGCTGGTTGAGTTTCAGCAGGCCAGGCCTTTTGAAGACAGGGTTGGATTTGTCTTGCTGCCCTAAGCTTGGATCATTGTTATCAGGGGTAGATTGAGGACTTTCACTAATTCTCACCTTGTGTCCCCAGGATATTTGTTCTTCTGCCTCATTTCTTGCTTTGCTTTCTGGCTCACCTCCACTTCTCTGGGGTCACAATTTCCTGCCTAATCAGTGCCACATGCCTCTACTTAGGGGAAGTTCTTGTCCCTTAAATCCAGACCCTGACAGGGGTTTTCTGCCAAACTGAATGGACAGCTTTAAGCCACAAACCACCTTCCACCTGACTGTGAATCATCTGTTTCCCACGTCCATGGTCTTCCTCTAGAACAGCCTCTATCTGGTTATGGTATTTGGACTACTGTTCTAACCATTGGCATCAGTCCCAGTGTGATGTCTTGAGAAAGTTATTTAATTTTTCTGAGCTTCAGTTTTCTCTTCTGATAGTGGGGTTAATAAGTGTGTCTACATTACAAAGGGTGGGCAAAAGTAGGTTTATAATTTTGAGTACATGTAACACAGAATTTATTCTTACATTATTTATTATTATATTATTTTTCCATACAAACAATTGGAAACCTGCTTTGCCCGCCCTGTATAGATTTATTGTGAAGATTATAAAGTTGACATGCAGTATATTTGAAAGAGTTCCTAGGAGACAGCACACTCTTGACCAAGCTTAGTTATTATCCCTGCTTTCTGTCTTTCTCCATTAGCATGCTGTGAGTGGGGATCTGGTTGGTCTAGGCTGATATTTCAGACTTACTCTCAGCCCTGGGTGGTTGACTACATTAGCAGAATCATTTTAGATCCTTACTTTGCCTCCAAAGCACAGAACCTGTAGGAATCAGGATTTGCAAAGGAAATAAACTGTATTCAATCATCTATTCATTCAAGAAATATCTATTTATTTTACACTCTGTGCAAGGCTCTGGACTCAATCCTTTGCATGTCTTGTTTTCTGTGCATAGCTCCTTGGGTTGGGCATTTCCCCGGGACCGGAGTCCCCTTACATAGAAGGCTTGACCCACATGTCCTACCCCAATAAGTTCTGCTTCTTGACCCAATGAATTCCCTGTCAGATAATGTGGTCTGCACAGGCATAGGAAGCTGAGAGACTCCACACATGTCACATGTTCCCCATTCCTGCCAGTGTCACCAGGTCCAGAGTTGGTATGGGAGAGGGGATTTAAACTGAATCGTCCCCACCTACACCTGTGGTTTCTAGCACCCATGAGGCTCTGACTCATTTCCCATTCTTTCCTCCCCAGAGGAGCCTCACTGACCTCCACTTTGCTGTCCTCTGGTCCTGCTTGTCTGCAGCTTAGCCTGTATCTTTCTGGGCCTCTAAGCCCTTCAAGGCAGCATCCCCATCTGTCTGAATTATCCATGTCCTTCACCAATCCAATGCTCTTGGTTGTCATTATACTAAGCAAGTACTCTGAGCAACCTGAAAGCGGACTTTTTTTTCCCCCTCCTGGAATAAAACATAAAGCCACAGTCCAATATGTCTTGGGTATTCTGACCAGATTTGGAAATATGTCCATAATTAAAACTGCTAAATTGAAAACTAGTTCTAAAAATTTGTTTCATTGGTAATGAGGGAGACTACTTTAAGGCATCAGATTATAGACAGTTTTGTTGCTTTTTAAAAAGAAATAAATTTTATAAAAGAATAGAATAATAGGCTGGAAAATAACTTATCCCAGGCAATAAGTAAGAAAGCTCCTCTGAAGGTTTTCATGACTGTCCTTTCATGCTTTGAAAAAAGAAAAGTTTCAGCCCTGGCTGGGTAACTCAATTGCTTGGAACATCATCCCATACACCCAAAGGTTGCTGGTTTGATCCACAGTCAGAGTACATACCTAGGTTGTGGGTTTGATCTCCAGTTGGGGCATGTATTGGAGGCAATTGGTCGATGTTTCTCGCTCTCCCCCACCCTTCCCCTCTCTCTAAAAGCAATAAACATATCCTCTGATGAGGATTTAAAAAAAAGTTTCAAATGGTCTCCTGTGATAGGGATGCTAAAAGGAATGGTTGAAAGACAGGCATGTCCTTTAGAAAATTTTGTTTTACTAATTTATAAAAGTTGATTGATTGACAGAAGGATTGATGGTGCTTAGGAAGCATGAAGAGCTCTTCGGAGTGACTTGCCAGATGATCTGGGTTGGCAAACAACCATCTGGTGCTTAGGTGGATATTATCCTAGTGTCATCTAGGTATAGCTGAAAGGCTCAGGGACATAGTGGCTGTTGTGAGCAGCCCTGGGAGGAGAGAGGTAGAATGCAGACTCACTCACAGGCTTACTGGGGATCAAGGTCAAGTTGTTTCCCCTCACTTGGTCTTATTAGCTTAGATGGAAAATTAGGTTAGAAGCGGATCGCACACATAGAAAATGGCTATAGCTATCCAGGGTAGCTTTTACAGGTAGTGTGATCTTTGAGGAAGAAAGAATAGGTAAGAGGATAGGTAGACAGAAATGAGGAAGTGGCACAGGCTCCCTGGGTGGGTGGGGGGCAGCAAGGATCCTCATTACTATCAGGAGTTTCATGCTGGAAAATCATTCCCATATCTTACCACCACTTGTTGCCAAAAGTCCCTGCCCCCTCTCAAACCCACAGTGAGAACTGCTGCCCAAATGTGGGTGGGCACTGGGGGAATGATCAATGCTCCTGGAATGAAAACCGCTTGTGTATGCCTGGACAACAAAAACAAAGCAACAGTCACACTTAATCTTTCTTCTTTCTCACCATCAGCCCTAGTTTGAAGTTCTGGTTCCCTGGCTCTTGCTGGAGTGGCACTGGGCTTCTCCAGTTAATCTGTGCTCAACACTGATTCTGCCCCACAGATCTCAGAGCCTGATGTGCAACTGTGTGCTCTGGCTGCAACGCAGGACCCTTTCCCACTCCTTCCACACTCATTTCTTCCCTTGGGTTCTGCTGGCCCAAGTCTGATATAAATGACCATCAAAATCTACTGGAGGAAGCAAATGCACTGCTGGGTACTTTCCCAAGGTGAATTTATTGAATCCCTTTCCATGAAGATAGTGATGGAAGAGCCTAAGTTAGGTGTGCTCGCTCTCTGCACCTCCAGTCAAGCGTAGCCTTTGAAAAGAGAGATAAATTGGTGTCCTCCACTAACCATAGAAAATGATAATTTTCTGCTTCGTACCCAGACCCAGACAGGAAACCATTGATCATCCTGAACAAACATCCTTCAATAAATCTTTATCTCTTCCAAAGATAATTGGGAGGACACTGGCTTCTGAGTTTACTGTCTTTCAGCAATTGCCTTCTTTTCACTCTTCTGGGTATGTTTGTTTTCAAAGCCATAATGTACTACAAGGCTCCATTCATTCAGGCAAAGGAACCCCAAATGATTTCCTATTTTAGCGTCAATGTAGCAAGCTTGAAAATTTTCATAATTCACTGGCTTTTTAAGGTACTTGGCATTTTCCACCATGGGTGAGTGTCATGTTGCCTTATTTCTCATAGTCCCATTGCTGTGTTTGGATTCAAGACTCCCATTGTTTTTCTTTTTTTTTAATCCACTCATTAATTTATTCGTTTCACATGCAACCCATTATATGCCCATTACTGTGCAAGGATACTGAGCTATTAAAGTACACCCGATGACAGATGTGTATGTGCCTGAGGTCGACCCAAATGAAAAGTTCCCTGGGTCTTAGCTTTCTTATCAGCACCCCATGAAATGTGCAGCTAAAGCAAAGACAATCATTTTGGTGGTTACATTTATAACCAAACCTATACCTTTTCAATTCTAAAAATAATTTGAAACATTTAAAGCCTTAAACTTGGTATTTTTGGTTTTGTGAATTGAACACAATTAGTGGTGTTGTTGCTACGTCAATATGTTAAGACTCATTCATTTTTAAAAAAAATCCAGGTTATTATAATGTATAACTTTTATTAAAACCTTCCAACTATAACAATGCAAATTATAGCAGCCCTGAAAATTCTGTGAATCAAAGCTACCACCTCACACCCAGCGGTGGTAGTTATTTAGTATTTGCACAATAACCTTTAAATAGAAAGTGTACTTATAAGCATACTGTGACTCTGCAAGAGGCCCACCCACATTAAGAGGCACAACCTCTGTGTTCTACTGTTATGTGCAAATATGATGGAAATATTTTTTTAATTTTAATATATTAAACAATTTATTTTATTGTATTTTTCCATTACCATTTAGTCCCATTTTATCCCCTTCCCCCAAAATCATAACACTGTTGTCCATGTCCATGAGTCCTTTTTACTTTTTGCTCTATCCCTCCATCTCCTAACCTCCCTGCCCTTAGCTGTCATCCTGCTCTCTATCTATGAGTCTGTTTTTACTTTTCAGTTTGCTCATTAGATTCCACATGAGTGAAATCATATGGTATTTGTCTTTCTCAGACTCACTTATTTCACTTAGCATAATGTTCTCCAGGTCCATTCATACTGTCACAAAGGGTAAAATTTTCTTTTTAACAGCCAGATAGTATTCCATTCTGTAAATGTCCTATAGTTGTTTAATCCACTCATCTATTGATGAACATTTGGGTAGCTTCCATATCTTGATGATTGTAAATAACATTGCAATGAATATAGGGGTACTTATGTTCTTTCAAATTACTGTTTTGGGTTCTTTCAGATATATTTCCAGAAGTGTGATTATTTTAATGTACAGAAACAAATATTGACTCTTATAAGAGGATCTTCTCATGAGCATCTATTGAGTTCAAAGGTAACCAGTACATTGAAGATGGTTCTTTTTTTATGTGTATAACATACACTCCTATGAACAGAAGAAGATATCAGATATCACTATGAGGGCTGTTTAAATAGATATGAAAATAATAAATTAAGAATAATGTAGCAATTATCTTTATAGTGGGGGAATCCTGAAAACCCAATGTTTACCATGTGGTCAATGCTAACCTCACCTATAATAAAATAAAATTGTCATTATATGCCTCCTGCTGTGATGTGCTGAATGGGACAGAATATTGCTTTTACAGTAGCTCTGGCAAATAAAGCATAGCATGAATCTAATTCTGAGACAAACACAAGTCAAAAGATAGTCTACAAAACCAACCAATCAACAAGCAAATAAAAACGGTTTGACTCTTCAAAAATGCCAAAATCATGAAAGAGAAATAAAAGAGGAGAAACCTTTGCCCATTAAAGAAGACTGAATAGAAGCCATGGTCTTGGATTAGAGCCTGGGTCAGAAACAGAAAAACATACAGATAAAAAATCTATGGGGGAAAGAAGGGGAAGGGTCAAGGAACATGTATAAAGGATCTATGGACAAAGAAAATGTGGCGGGGGGGCAGGGAGGGTTGAATGTGCGAGGTAGGGGGTGAATAGGGCAGGGGAGAGTAATGGGGGAAAGAGTGGGAACAACTGTAATTGAACAACAATAAAAAATTTTTAAAAATCTATCATCTATCTATCATCTATCTATCTAATCTATCTAAATTTTCCTCTCTCTCCTTAGTTCCTAAGAAGGACATTCCTTTATATAACTATTACAGAGTTACCGATTTTGAAAAATTGTATACTGATCAAATAAAACTATCTAAACCTCTGTTTATATTCAAATTTTGCCAGTTGCCCCATTAATGTCCCTTAGAGCAGGGGTTTGCAAATACATTCCACCTACCATCTGTTTTCACAAGTAAAGTTTTATTGGAACAAAACCATGTCCATTTGTTTACATGTTGTCTATGGCTGCTTACATTTTATAACTACAGAGTTGAGTAGTTGCAACAGAGAACATATGGTCCATAAAGCCTAAAATATTTATTATCTGGCTCTTTACAGAAATAGTTTTCCAACCTCTGCTCTAGAGCTATTCTTCTCCAGACCCATTTAGGGCTGTGCAAAGCATTCAACTGTCAGGTCCTCAACGTTTCCTTTATTCTGGATTAGCTCCTCATCTTTTATTTTTGTTAATGTTGGCATTTTTAAGGGTATAGGCCAGTTATTTTGTAGAATTGCAGTCAACATATTTTTGTCTGATGTTTCCTCATGTTTAAGTTCAGCTTATGTGTTTTGGGCAGGAATACCGCTGAAGTGATTATATTGCATTTTTTCTGTGCATCATATCAAGCATGTGATATGTTATTCTTATTATTTTAATTGTTTTTAGTTATACTGAGAAATAATTGACACACATCACTATGTAAGTTTAAGGCATATAGCATGATAGTTTGATTTAGGTATATTGTGAAATTATTACCACAAAAGGTTTAGGTAACATCTACCTCCTTTAGATAGATATAATAAAAGAAAAGGAAGAAAAGAAAAATAAGTCATGTGATGAAACTCATAGGATGGTTTTGTCCCAATACTGGTGGTATTGCCTTTGGTCAGTTAGCTAGGGAGGGCCCACCAGAAGGAAACATATTTGATTGTATCTGGTCTAAAGGATATCATTTGGAAAATTAGTAATATTAAAATATGGGCTGTATATGAGATAACAGCAACCTGTCAATATTAAATTTCCATTATTTCTTAATTGTTTTGCTGTTATATGAAAAGTAATGTCCTCATTCTTAGAAATTTTGAACTAAAGGATTTAGAGTCATTAAAATACCACACACACATCAAATGATTCAGCACATACATGTGGACACATGCAATATATATGTGAAAAATGCCCTCAGTTGGTAATTTAGGTGAAGAGTATGCCAGTGTTCATTGTATTATAACTTTTGGGTTAAGTTTAAATTAAAAAAAAAGAGGTTAAAATAATACCAAATCTCTATTACCTGGCATATAAGACAGGATAGAATTGGGTGAAGGAAGGTAAAAGAAATGAGGTTAAGCATGAAGGACATTTTCTCTTGGTACTGCAAGGAACTTTTGTGGTGACCTCATTGGATAAGGGGGCTTCTAGAGGGATGAGCCTGGGCCACTGTCACATTCCCAGGTATGGCTTTCACCCACTGCCTGAATAAAATTGACTTTTATTTAATTGAATAAAATGCTTTAGCACAGTTTTGATTTACCCATGGAAGGTATAGCTGCCAAATCACTTAGAGGAATAAAAAATCAAGAAGAAAAAACAAAAGTGACAGTAAGAAATTAAGAGAACTGAAGTAAGACAAAACATATTGGGTATAGAAATAATGCAAATTATTAAAGAGTAGTAAATGTCTCAGGGTCAAAACACACAAGCAACCTAGAATATAAGCTATTTACAAACAGACAGGCCTGAAACAAAAACTTGAGAAGAAACATAGAATACACAACTGGTTGCCAGGGCCTTGGGGTGGGGAAAATAGGGAAATGTTGGTAAAAGTGTACAAATTTTAGTTATCAGATGAATAAGATTGGATAATCTAATCTATAACATGATGACTGTAGTTGATAACACTGTGCTGTATAATTAAAACATCCTAAGAAAATAACAATTAAATGTTCTCACCAAAAAAAAAAAAGTAAATATGTCCAATGATGGATGTGTTAATTAACTTGATGGGAAGAATCCTTTCACAATATCTACACATATCAAATAATCATATTGGATGCTCTAAGCGTCTTACAATTTTATATGTCTATTAGACTTCAATAAAGCTGGGAAAGATTACCAAAGAAAACAACAGCAATAGATTAGTCAAATGAAAATACAGAAAGCAGATGTAGCAAAATTAATAACAGTCAAAAGAAAAGGAGGGAGCAAGAACATTAAAAGATACCAAGAGAGTAATTTTATAATTTAAAATGAATAATCTACAATGAGTAAATAACATTTACAGAATGAATAATAAAACATTAAACAATATAAATAAAAAGCGGTTACAAACACAAGGGGAAATTGACAATACCATAAATAGAAGAGTTCAAAACACAAATTTTAGCCTTTGAAACACTAGGAAGCCAAGAAATTTTAAAAAATAATATGGAGAATTTCATTAATTAATTTTTATAGGTATATATCAATTATATTATTATAGAAAATACACTTTTTTGATAACAATGTAATATTTATACACAAAGGTTATACCTAATACTAAAAAAGAGAGAAAGTCTCACTGATGTGGAACAGAATTTCTACTCATCACAATTGACTAACTGTAATGCAAATAAATGAAACACTTAATACTAAATAACAACCTTTGACAAAACAGCCACTTAATAATTATAAAGACAATTAATAGATTTAGAACTAAATAATAAATACTTAAGCAGAAATCTCTAAACATATACTTCTAATTTTTAATTTTGACTAAAGCTGACAAAAATTAAACATATTAAAAAATTAATTAGAATTATCACAGTTTAGATTATCTCACACAAAGCTATCCTCAAGACAATTTATATAATTATACAATTTACTACTGAAAGTGAAAAAGAAAATAATAAAATACACTTTAATTCAATTCTAAAAACAAAGAACAATGAAAACTTTCTTTTCTAGAAAAGAACTAGAAAACACTTGACAAAAAAAAAATCAAAATTTAATGAATTAGAATGACACAATAAAATTAAGAAATCAAAAATGATTCTTAAAAAAGGGCAATAGAATAAATAGATCTCTGGCAGTATGAAGTATGGAAAAATAAAAACAAAAATAAAAACATTATGCAGGCAAAAAAGGGTTTATACACAGACATGAGAATGAATAAAATAATTACAATGAGATGCAATGTGTCATTATAAGCTTAATAATGTGCAGTTTACTGATAAACGTGTGACTTTCTAGAAAAATGTAAATTACTAAAATTGAATAAAGAAAAGTTAAAAGAGGTAAATAGGTCATTAACTCTGGTAGAAAATGATAAAACTTGTTAAAGAACGTCCTCCAGAACAAATGTTTAAGCCAAATAACTCTTTGAAAGTATTTTAACCAATGTTAAACTGTCAAAATATGAGAAACTAATACAAACTTCTCAATTAGACAAGTAAAACTAGCATAAAACTGATGCAAAACTTGAAGAAAAGGGTAAAAGGAAAACCTGCAACTCAATTTCACTATTAATGTCTGTGTGTAAAAACATAAATGCAATAGTTCAAACTTCAAATATAGTATGCTATAGACATGCAAAGGTTAACTCCAATTAAAAAAACACAGAAATTATGAAATTTTGAAAATCCTTGAATATGCTATTTTTAATAGGAAAAAAGCCCAATACAATTATCAGAAAGATAAGCACAAAATGTATTTGATGAAGAGTTGCATCAAATATATTATTTTACTTATTTTTTATTTTTTATATTTTTACTGAATGTATTGGGGTTACGTTAGGTAATAAAAATATATAGGTCTTAAGTATACAATTCTATAATACATCGTCTGTATATTGTGTTGTGTGTTCAAAATCTGGAAACAACCCAAGTGCCCATCAATAGATGAATGGATAAAAAAGCTGTGGTACATTTACACAATGGAATATTACCCAACCATAAAAATAAAAGGAAATCTTACCTTTTGGAGCAGCATGGATGGACTTGCAGAGTATTATGTTAAGTGAAATAAGCCAGCCAGAGAAAGACAAATAACATATAATTTCACTTTTATGTAGAATCAAATATATTATTTTAATGTAAACCACTAGAAGATAAAACTAAGTCCTTGCTTTGAAACCGACAACCACCTTTATGTTTAAGTGACATCCTAGCGACACTGACACTAGAGCCCCAAATGTACTAGGGTACATTACTAGTATTGAACATTGCTATGGCCAATACAAAAAACCAGGAAAAATGAAAATGACATATATGTAAGAAAATGGAAAAGGAACAGGCAACTGACTACCTGGCAAATCAAAAGATTTTATTCAATAAATTTAGAAATAGTGAAATAATCTCAAAGAGCTAATTTACATATACTTACATTTAAAATTTTATTTTGCAACTCAGAAGTAACCACTTGGGAGTTGGGTGTGGGTGGGGCAGGGAAAAGTGGTGGTGGGAAAATGGAGACAACTGTACCTGAACAACAATAAAAAAATAAAACTTTAAAAAGTTTCTTTCCAGTATATGTTACAAAAAATTTAGTAAGTTATCTGCAGGATTCTTTTGAGCAAAACCATTAATTTTTACTAGAGAAAATGAACACTTTATATGCCTTATATTATGTAACCCTCAGAACTAGTCTGTGAGGTAGATACTGTCGTCATTTCACATATAAGAATACTGAAACTCAGAGTGATTCAGTAACTTGCACAAAGTCACAGAGTTGAAGTATTACATAGTATGCATTATTTGGGACTGTTAAATACAGTCACGTTCCACTCGAAGACGTTTTGATTAACAATTGACTGTATACATGACAGTGGTCCCATAGATTACAATGGAGAAGAAAAATTCCTGTTGCTTAGTGACAGCCTTGCCATCATAATGTCATAGTACATGACATGTTTGTGATGGTACTTGTATAAATAAACCTACTGCATTCCCAGTCATCTAAAAGTATAGCACATACAGTTATATACAGTTCATATATTTTAATGATAATAAAATGACTATGTTACCAATTTATGTATTTACTATATATTTTTATCATTATCTTAGCGTGTACTCTTTCTACTTAGAAAAAAAAGTTTGCTATAAAACAGTATGCCAGGTTACTGGCAGCAGCCTCGTACATCTCGTGATTCTGTGTTTCTTGATGGCATCATTTTCTCTTGTGCTTGATTTAATTTTATGTCATTTTGCATAGTAACATACTGCTCAAGTTTTTAGCCTAGGCGTAACATTTAGGTATACAGTATGCTGTATAGCCTACTTGTGTAGTAGGCTAAGCCATCTAGGTTTATGTAAGTGCACTCCATGACATTCACACAAGGAAATTGACTAATGATGCATTTCTTAGAACCAACCCATCCCCATCACTAAGTGATGCATGACTGTAATAAAAATATGTCGTAACTAATACAAGGAAAGACAATAACAAACAATAAAGGGAATCTCCAAAATATTCAACAAAGCATCTAAATAATGTATATGATAAAGAGATTTTTTAGTCACAGTGGGAAAAGATTGCCTACTTTAAAAATTAGCAATTGGTACACCACTAGAGCAAAGCATAATTTAGATGTGCATTCCACAATACACACCAAAATTTTCTGATGAATTATGAGGTAAGTGTTAAATAAAATCATGGATACAATTAAATAATAGCCAATACATGTTAAATATCATTCTGTGGGAACCCTCTAAGATAACATTAAAAATAGGGCCCATAAGGAAAATCCTCAATAGATTTTACTAAATGAAAATAGAAAAATTAAATAGAAAGAAACTCACTATAAATTAATTATAGAAGGAGAAAACTGAAGAAAATATATAAGGTGAAGAATCTATATTTTTAATCTTAAAATAAACAAAAAGCTCTTGCAAATTAATAAGTAAAAGATCAATAAAATATAGCTAACCTACTTTTAGGTATATATATATGCTAGGTAAAAAGGAGAAATGTGAGCTTAGGTAAGTTTGTTTCCTAAAATATAATTTATAAACTCAAAAATTAGGAAAGGAGATTAAATATCTAAAAATAGGTTATCTGTACTTTAAATTATGGTACATGAATGTTATATGGCACAGGTCAACCATTAAGAATACTATCATATATATTATTTATAGTATATAAAATATGATGTGTTTATTAATAAAATTATATGATTACCAATATATTTTTATTGTGTGATATTCACAATATTATGCTAAATTTTAAAAAATTCAACATTACATTCAGTAAGATTTTATTTCTATGAGAAAAGGATCTTTGTAGAAAAATTTCAGATGGATTCACATCAAAATTTTATCAACAGTTTATTTGTAGACATAGGTGAATTTTTACTTCTTTATGTTTTTAGTATTTATGATTACACACTAATGTGCTCCACACTCTTCCACTCACACTTTAGTCATAGCATTTTTATTAGTTGCCAGGCATTATGGAAGCTAATGATACAGCACTTAGCAAGACAGAAATAGTACTTATCCTAGTGGTGTTTCCATTGCAGTACAGAGGTAGCCAGTGAACAATAGAACTAATAAGTTAGGCCATTGATTTCAAATGTGTACAGTAGCAATGAGAGTACAGGTAAGGAGTAACTCTGCATTCCTTCAGATAAAGTAGTCAGGGAAGATGTGGCTTTCTAAGGAGGAAATATTAGAAATAAATACTGGAAGATGAGGTTAAATCAACCATAGAAGGTATTGAGGGGAAAGTAAGGAGGCCAAATGAATTGTAGCTACCAATCCTTGGGGTGGCAGTGGCTGGATGTGTTACAAGAGGATATACAATGTAGTGGGAGACTTAGGCCAGGACAAAGAGTTTAGTTTTTATTCCAATGTGGTAGAAAGGCTTTGTGAGTAACAGAGGCTCTGGTTCACTATGGAGCCAGTGTGGAGTAATGGTTGTGGGGAAGGGATGAGAATGGCCATGTGTCCTGGGAGGCTATGACAGCAATTCAGTGTGAGGAGGTCTTCCATCAACATCATGCCCAAAGTCAGGCAGCAAAAGAAATAAGATGTGACCATAGATTATGTGATTCCTGACCACGGGAAAAAAGAGCAAAGATTGTAGAATGAGAGATGAGCCTAGAATTCTCTTTTCAACTCCATCTGGTAGCTTTTGTTCCCCCTGAATTCCAATTTTAAAGGCAATATGGACAAACCAGAAATATTCAAAGGGAAGTAGCTGAGATGGACAAAGGGCTGAAGGAGGGTGATGAGACTGAGGATGTTAGTCCTAGCCTGAAGGGAAATCACTTGAGGGACACAGTCATTGACAATAGACTATAGCTTTAATGACTTACACACCAGGACTTGAAATGGGACCAGTAGGTGGAAGCCTCAAGAACCTAGATTTGAGCTTTAGATAATGAATAACTTTCTCATAGGTAGAGTAGCTCAAAGAAGTGGTAGTGGTAGGGAAAGATTGGTATGTGAAGAAGGGATTTGAGCATTCAATATCACTGTGAGAAAATATCAGACTTCCTTTCTAGTCTCTTAATTTTCACCATCTCTGTTACTGTTTATTCCATTATTACATTTATCCAGCCCAAGAATTTTGGAGCCATCCTTCCTTGTTTCTTAGATCTTTTCTGTCTCTCTACCACTCGTACAATCTACAAGCAAACCAAGTTATCATTACCATCAAAAGGAACCCAGAATCCAATTACTTACCCTTAAGCCATACTCTCCCAATTGTTCTTCCATTCCTCAGCTTGCCCCCTTTCAGTCTACTTGATCTCCATGCAGCAACCTATACAGTCCTTTGAAAATCTAAGTTTCAACTCCTCCAAAGTTTTTTCATGATACTGAGAGTAAAATCCACCCTCTTTGCATTTGTCCGCATGTCTCCTCTCTGACTCTGTCATATCATTCTTTCTCCATAGCTCCTCTCCTCCAGGCACACTGGTCAGTCACTCACCTCTGAATCCTGTAAGCACGGCTTCACCTCAGGTAAGATACTGGCCTTTCCTGCAGGGTGTACTGTTTTATCACATATCTGTAACAGTCATTTTCTCACATTTTTCAGGTCTCTACTTAACAGGAAGACCTTCCTGGATATCTAATAAGACATTGCCTTCCCACATTGTCCAGATGAGATCCATAAGACCAGAAGCTTTCTTGGTTTATGACTGTATTTCTGGTGCCTAGAACATTACCTGACCTAAAGCTGTTCTCCATAAGTAGGGATGAGATAGATTAATACGTTCAAACATTTACCAAGTGCATGTTAGTTATCAGAAACCACCAGATGCTGAGGAAGCCAAAGCACATTTTAAAAAAGTCATAGACTAGAGGAGGAGATAAACCAATGGGAGAGAAGTGCTGGGGAGCCATGCATCAATGGCCAACTCAGTGGATTCTTGCCTCATGCTGAGTGGCACCTCATTAACTGTCACAGCTCTGTGATGTGGACACAGGGTCTCCATCCTGAAGAGGGAAATGGAGAACCATGGTAGGGTTTCTTTTAGGGCCCTGACATAATCAATTATGTGTTTGGGAACATTGTTTTAAGTGCTTCATGATGCTGGGAGGTCAGTAAATGAGACAGGAGGCTATTGTTGTAGTCGCCATGTGATAGTCACTTATGAGATAGTTGCTATGAACTACATAATGCATCAGTGGGAACGGAGAGAAAGAAATGGCTTTTAGAAAGAGGTAGAGGTAGAACCCTACCATTCAGTAAAGCAAAACCATGAATCAAGCATAATCTTGGGAGGCAGACATTATTCCCAGAAGCCATATCACTTTATCAGCTGGAGTTGTTTCTTTTTATCTCTTTCAATAAAAGCAATTAGAAATACTTTCAGAATGTCTTCTTCATCAAAATGGAGGTTGTCATTCTGCACACTCTTGAGAAATAGATGTGACTATAACAACTCAACTCTATATTTAGTTGCCTGCTTGCCTGCTCATGCTTCTTGGTGAGTGATAAAACTCTAAAAATGGGACTCTGCCTTACATAGTCCAGTATCTGAGCCACAGAGAAAAAAAATACTTTTGAGGAAATAGATATATTTGTGGAAGTGGTGTCAATTTTATTAAAGCATTATCCTGGCATTGCTAAAATCTAAAACTATTGTTAGACTGACTAGAGATGCACTTTCTCCTCCTGTGGCATTACCATTATTTTCTGCGTTATAGGCACCTACATGTAACCAGATAGGCCCCTGGTTCCCAGGAATCATGTTTACCCCAAATCCAAGACTGCCTATCTTGGCTTTTCTACTTTTCTAATCAAAGAAATTGTCTAAGTCCAAGGGACTATGGCTCTCACACAGAGGACTAAAGTCTGAGCAAATCTGGAGTAACAATTACATTAAAGGGAGACACTGCAAAGTTTGAGAAAAAAATTTCACCCAGGGACTGGTAGATGCTGAGGCATTTGGTTAAAAACAACAACAGTGACAACAAAAATAAACCTTGTTGAGATAAACTCAATTGTGAAGAAACAAACGAACAGATAGCAGAGATATATAAAAATCTATGAAGAACTAGGGGGAAGCATGTTATATGCCTAGTAGGGGTAACTTCACTTCCTTGAATTGGACATTAAACAGACTGGGTTAAGGTGGGAAAGAGATCCACTTCCTCATTGTAGATTTCATTGGAACTAGATCAGGCCTCTGCCACTAGATATTTGGATAGCTGGGAGACTGGTAGAGCAGAGCAGACACAAGACAAGAAGTCTTCTTCAATAAGATGGGCTCTACATCATGGAACCCCTGGCAGGTGGGCATCTGACACTAATATGTCAGAATGAAGAATGCAAAAATTGTCACCACCATCCATTAATCATGCAGAAAACCCCTTGTGTGCATTCCCTGCTGGGCAAGAAATATGAAAAAGAACGTCACCCCTCTCTTGCTTCAGTTTCATGTCTAGGCAAGGGTGTGACACAGCTATATAAGCAGCCCCTGGAAGATGCCTTCACTTATTCCAAAGAGAACCTGGAGAGCCTTTTACTGAACAGTCTCTAGCCCTCTCTGGAGAGGTGCCTTCTTTTCCGATGTAAGAAACAGCCACGACCAGTGACAGGGTGATAGGATGCTGCCTGATTTGATGATGGGGCTTAGGGCACTGCTTATCTACACTTTATTTTCTTGCTTGTGAATTCTCAGGTCATAATAAAGCATTGCATGTCTACAGACCAGTAAGAAGAATTAATTATGGGTAGTCTTTTAATGTAGAAAGCAGCTTACTGAGATAATGGGAAAGGCTTTGGTAAGACTTGGCTTAATTGGAATTTCAAGCAATTCTTCACTTGTTATACCAGGGATTTTTACTTTTACAGACAAGATGAGCAAGTTGTTTATGAGCAAGATGAGTTTATGAGAACAACTGGACTCAGAGGTTTTGGCAGAGGTGGATTTGGCTCAAAGAATCAGAGCTACCTCAGAAAACAGCAAACAGAGAATGTGGGCATGTTCTCTTGTCACTGCATGAACATGTAAGGCTTATAAGCCTCTGTTGTCTAAGACCACCCAGAAACTAGGAGAGAACTGGAGGGTCAAGTTCCAGCGCATCACACTTGCTGCCTGTTTCTAGGTGTAAATATGGTACAAGGCAGAGAGACTCAATGCAGAGCATAGGCTTTGGAGTTTAAAAGGCATGTTTTACCCCAGGTCTACCACATGCTTCCCGATGAATTCCAGGTAATGCCCCTCCACCCCTCATAGTAGCTGTTTGGATATTAACTGTTCATAAAACATGCTAAATGCATAGTGTTCTGATGAAATATGCAGCATTCTCTGGATAGAACATATCAGTGAACAAGACACGGAGACCACCTTAAAGAAGTTGACAATGAGAGGTAGATGGCAGACAAATTATATTGGCTGAGATGAAGTCCTTTCCATTCCAGTCACAAATTAACTGAGCATCTGGAAAAGAAAGCATATTGAAATAACTGCCTTTCAAGGACATGACAGGACCTCAGGAGAAAAAGATAGTGGCTCTTTTTGTGGTTTGTCTAAGGGGGTAGCAGACGCCAGACAATGACTGGAGATTTAGCATTGCTTCCTAGTCTTTCTGCCCTACAGTACAGCCCTTTTTGCCTTTTTCCCTTGATCAAAATGCTACTCATTATAAAAACCTATGCCTGTAATTCAGTAGGACCACCTAAAGGGCTGTTTGTCTGGAAATTAGCATGATTCACATCTGCATTACCAATAATTACCAACGATTAGTTGATTGTGTCTTGACATGAGCCCCAATCGCTATAAGTCACCCCAAAATGTATTTCATTAATTAATTCTACTTAATTTAATTGAAGTTAATTCTACTTGTTTCTTGTTGTCGCTTTGAGGCTTAACTAAAATTCTCTTAGCACATCTAATGGACAGCTTTGGGAAACAAAACTGTATTGTTCTCTTGTGATGTTTAGTCCATTTACTGGGTCAGAGGGTGCAAAGAGCAATTCCTTCGTTGCAAGATAAAGATGGGAAGTCTTTCAAGGGTGGCACTTTCCTCAGTGAAAACACTGTTTCTGCTCCTGTGATAGCAAAGAGGATGAAATGGAATCCAGAGAATTGTCCTGAAGCTTTTTCCAAGTAGAAGATATATGTGATTTTGAAAATAAGCAGCCTTAAATAAATAAGACCCCAGGGACAAGAAAGAATCTAGAAGAATTTGCATTTGCTCTAATAATAACATTCTAAATATAGCAGCAAAGCTTTCTCAATGAACAGAAAACTCCAGGATGAGCTTCTCAGAGGAGGCTGGATTAGGAAAAATGGACCTATATCTATTATTCTCTTCAACGTATATTTCCGCACTACCTGATATGAATTTATTACTATGAAAAGCTTTCATACTTGTTCTCTAATTTTATTTTCACAGCAATCCTGAGAGGCATGCATTTTTATTTCCATTTACAGATTAAGCTACTGAGGGTGAGAAAAGGCAAATAATTTTCCTAGGTTGAGATAATATCAAGGGTGCATATTGAGACGTGGAATGGAAGTTTTGTCCTTCAAATACCAAGAGTTTCTACTCCACGGTTTCTGGAAGACTGTTTTACTTCCATTTTGCAGTTCCTCATAGCAGTTTCCTCATTGTTCTACCCTAAAAATCATACCATGACCCTTATCCCAGCAGCAGGCAGTTCTCTGTACCCTCTCACCCTAGGCCTGGGGTTTTCAAATGTGAGTGCTCTTCAGTTATTGGGAAAGCTTCTTAAACACACACTGTTGGGCCCTGCTGAACTCCAGTGTAGTAGGTCTGGGGTACAGTCAGAGAATTTGCATTCCTTTCTTTTTCTTTCTAACAGCTTCACTGAGGTATACTTTACATATCATAAAATTTAACCATTTTTAATAACTTGGCCTACTTGTATGATCATCACCACAATCTAGTTTTAGAACACTTTCATCACTCCCCCCAAATTCTTGGTGTCTGTTTGCCATCAGTCCCAGTTCCCACTCCCATCCCCTGGCAGCCGCTATTCTACTTTCTGTCTCTATAATTTGCCTGTTCTGGAGTCATACGTTATGTGGTCTTTTACATCAACCTTCTTTCACTTAGTGCAATATGTTTTTGAGATCTATTCATGTTGTGGCATGTATCAGTATGTCATTCCTTTTTTCATTGCTAAATAATATTCCGTGTACTGGGTATGCCACAATTTATTTGTCCATTCCCTGAAAATTTGCACTTCTAACAAGTTCCCAGGTGATGCTGATGCTGTCATTCTCGTGATTACAATTTGAGAACCACTGATTTAGGTCAACAGTTCGCAACCTTGGCTGCCACTGGAATTTGTGGACATTTTACCAAATGACACTCGAAGGCCTCAACCATGTTCTGGTTTAAATGGTCTGAGATGGGACCCAGGAACTGGTGCTTTTATAGAACTTCCCATGTGAATTGAATGCACAGCTGAGATTGAAAATTACATCTTGCCCTGACTTGTATTGCTCAGTTGGTTGGGCACTGTTTTGCAAGCCAAATGTCACTGGTTGGATTCTCAGTCAGGGCACATGTCTGGGTTGTGGGTTCAGTCCCCAGTCTGGAGTATACAGGAGACAACTGATTGATGTTTCTCTCCCACATCGATGTTTCTCTTCCTCTCTTTCTCCTTCCCTTCCCTTCTCTCTAAAAATAAATAAATAAAATCTTAAAAAAAAGAAAGAAAGTTCATCTCTAACTCCTGCTACTCAAAGTGTGCTTCATGGACCAGTGGCAGCAGCACTTAACCAGGAACCTGTTGAAATCTCTGAATCTCAGGTCCCATCCCAGAATTCCTGAATCAGAGTCAGCATTTTGACAATACCACCAGGTGATTCCTGTAAATATGGCGGTTTAAGAAGTGCTGCTCCACAGCAGGGCAAAATGCCTAGAAGCAAAAGTCAGGGATGAAAGGAAAATTTTAATTTCAGACTGAGCTGTCACAATGTCCAAACAAAAGGCATTTGATGAACAGGTGGTTCCTTTAGTATAACTTGCCAAGGTTATCTCTTGTATTTGTTAAATTATAGGGCTATTGTTGACCTTCCTCTTTAGCTGCTGTGGCTACAGATGAGCCTGGCGAAGGCATCTGGATTAAAGTGTTTCATCTAGTAGATCTCATTCTCTTTTCAGGGAGTGTAGTTGGCATGTTTATGTGTTTCATCTGTATCTATCCTCCTGCGATGGGCAGGGATTCCTCAACAATTTTTTTTTTCTGGACTGTTGAAGCCCTGTTTAGATTCTATGTAACCTCAACCTCTTGACCAGATTAAGTATGACAGTTTGTTTTGGAGAACCTATTTAGTTCTGGGAATGGATGGGTAGGTATTATAGTACAGAGATCAAGACACAGTATCTGCCTGGATGTGCTTGATATAGTAAGGGGTGCGGGGCTTCAATGAGACACATAATGCTCAGCGTAATGATTGCTGAAGCCTTAGAAGGGAACAACCATAATCCCATACTGAAGTGGAGGCCTGGTCAGGGAAGGCTTCCTGGAGGAGGTAATTACTGGGATAATGTGGGATAATTAATAACAACCAGGTTGGAGTGATGATCAGGTGTCAGGGGCACTAATAATACATGGGGAAGAAGGAGGGTGAAAGCCTGGAAACATGAAAATGTTTGAAATATTGCTTCATTTTTATGAATCAGAGTATTTAAAAAATAGCTGCCGAATCTCAATTTAGTGTTTTTTTTGTGGAGGATCAAGAGAGGAATTTATGCTAGGTTTTGAGCTCAAAGACTGAGTGCTTTTAATATGGAAACAGAGACTACAAACCCAACTATATTTCTAACAAGACAGCTTGATGTGAAAAGAATATGACTGCATTACTTCGGGTGTGGGAGCTCTGGCAAATGGAGGTCTATGCAGGGTCACCTCCATCATCTCAACCAGGGTGGACAATCTGACTGCTCCTCTCTGGAGCCTCACAGCTGGGGAGACCCCAAGAACATATTGTGGGTCATGGGAGATGAGAGCCAATGAAATGGACAGCCTGCTCCTCTGGACCAAAACAGTTCCAACAGGAGAAGGGAGACTAGGCAGGAAGCTATACATCAGGATTCTGAAAGCAGAGACTGAGACATGGCTTCAAATTAGAGCATTGAACCTCACCAACTAGGTGAAAACAGTGTAAGTAAAACATCAGATATAATGTCAAATTTGATGCAGATGATCGATTGATGCCAATTTCCATCCCCGTCATAACACCCTTTCCATGAGAAATATCCTGGAAATCAAACCCAGGTTCCAACTGTCACTTGCCCTATTCGCCTCCCTTCTATTGCCCAGTGTATTTATAGGCTGCCGCTCAGCCACGCAACCAGAACCTCTTCTGCTGGTGACTGCAGATTCATGCAGCAGTCTACAAAGAATCTGAAGTTCAAGTTTCCCTCCCTGCCCCCTTCCCTCTCTCCCTTTCAAGTTAAATTTTGTGGCTGCAGCTGCCTGAATACTAAGGGTTTACAAAGAATTTGAAACAAGTAGAAGAGAATTAATATTCCAGGGATTATCTCATTTTAATCCTCAAAATAACTCCATGAAGTGGATACAATATATGATCCCCATTTTACAGGTTTAGAAATATTGAGACATATAATCTTGTCCAAGACCACCCACCTACTAAGCAGTGGACATGGTCAGCCCAAAGTTTCTTCCCTAGATCAGGCTGCCCTCAGTGGGGCTGTTTCATGTGTCAGTGGCTCAGCAGACACTAGAGGAACATGTGTTCTTGGATGCTTTGGTTGTAGTGCTGGTGATCACTACCCTCAGAAATAGATGATGATGATCTTGGGAGCAGTCCTGGCCTTGTGAAATGTTGCTGTGAATATGAGTGAATATGTGAATCCCCTCATCTGCTGATCTGGTAGGTCTGTAACCGTAGGTCAGGCAGCCAAGGAGCTAGCCTGAGAGTTTGTACAGATGTTTCTATGTGTTCCATTTAGAATCTGTACTGTAGGGTCAAAGCAGGACTGAGATCCAGGAAAGAATACATGAATCACAGCTGCAGAACAATTCCATTTGCTGAATACCAGCAGGCAAATTAGCCTGAAAACAAATTGTGTGTACAGAAGGATTAGATGAGGCCATTGTGGACGGGCCTGCTGTGCAGCAGGTTATGTCTTGTCCTTAATTACACTGTCCTCTGGTGGGGACAGAAAATAAGGTTAATCCATCACATCTGTCCTCATAGTGGAGACTCCCCACCACCCTTTAATTATTACAACTTTTAAAATACCCATTTTGTTTGAATGAATGGGATTGTTGTTTTAAATTTGTAAATTAATATAATTAACAAAGAAATCCTAACTGAAGTGTCGGATTACATTTATTTGGCATCTACTCCATTAATGCCTAGCATCTAAAAAGCATTGTTACTCATGTACACACTGTTAATTATCTCAACATGTTTAATTGCTGTTTTCTTAAATAACTAGTAGGCCATATGTAAATGATCTTTCAAGCATTAACATTTCAATTTGTGAAAAAGTAAAACACTGAACAGATTGCTTGATACATTAGACTGAACAGGATCTTTGGGTCATTTGTGCTGTATTAGAAAAATGGGAAACCAAGGGAAAGATACCCCTTTACCATCCTGACCTAAAACCCAGTGGACGAGGAGGGCGAATATAACTACATTTGGAAATTCCAGAATTGTCAAAAGAACAGTATATCTGCAGTATAAATTGTGAAGCATATGTTAGAATTCTATTTTTTCCTATGACTGTAAACTATGCAATTTTTTGTCAAGCTAGAAAACAGAAATGGTAATGTCAAACATTTAGGGAGCACTAGCTCTATTCTAAGCACTGTGCAAGGGACTTGGTGCATTTTCTGTTTTTCATTTTGTTCTCATAATAGCCCTATGGTGAAGATAATGTGATTATTATCCCACTTTATAAACCTAGGCAGGGACAAGTTAACTAACTTCCCCAAAGTCACAAATTGATGAGGTTACCATTTGGGATGCTCGTCTAATATGCCTTCTACATGAGATTGCCCAGTGGCCTTATTTGGTGGATGTTCTTTAAAAATCCCAGAGACCACACTGCTTCTGCATATTGAGGACCTGAGCTTAGCATCAAATGAGAGATACAAGACTAATTCTTTAGAAAATCTAAAAAACTTCTATAAACCAGCTTCCTATCAAATATGTTAGATAGATGTATCAGTCTGTTCAAGAGATAGGTTTGATAGATGTCAATGCTTTTTCTTGTTTTCCTCTACAGTCAGGGAGGCATATGGTGAACATAGAGGAAAGGGGGAGGTTGTGAGTGTGTGTGTGTGTGTGTGCACGTGTGTGTTGTGTAAGGAAAAAGATGAGGGGGGGACAGAAGGCATGAAAAGAGGGTTGAACTAATATACGAGTGAATATAAATGAGGGGGATGCTTTCCTTCTTCCTCAATAGGATTTTGTGAAGATCCAGACATAGCTCAGTGCAATAAATGTTGGGAATTATAGCAGCAGCATTCAAGCAAATATTTGACTTTCTGAAAAGATGACCTCGTTGAATGGCTATCAATGGGCCTGTCACTGTAGCTGGGGCAAGAAGGGTGAACCATTTCTACAATAATCCAGAGAGATGGACAGTAGAGGCTTTGCTTCCAATGGAATGTGGGAAACCACCACACTGTGAGAAGGCCCAGCGTGATGGTAACCTTGGTGAGTTTAAGACAGATACTGTGGTGTTCCTGGTAACAAAAACTCTACCAGAGAGTAGATAGGCAATGATGCAATGCAAGAGGAAGAGGCTGCATGTGCGGTGGTGGACTTCAGTTACCTGTAAATTAAGAACATATCATTTATATAAACATCAATCCACTAAATATACCTAGTCAAAATCTTATATGAATTTAGAACTTTGTTAAATTTGAAAGAGATGACAAATTGTTAAAGTGAGTGAGAAAACAAAAAAGAACATGGGGTTATGGGTGTGATTTATGAGGGCCCATGTGCATTACAATGAGGGTGAAAGAATGATTTGGTCGTGAGCAGCCCAAGCCACTGCCAAATACGTGCTTCAGAGCACAAGTTCTCTGAAATTTCACCAGTGATGGTAATCATACATTTAAAAAAATAGCCAACCTCAATGTTGAGTCCTTGTTATTTCCTGATTTTTCAACTTTCCCTAATAGTTATCTCATTTAGCCACATTTTCTTGAGTTACACACAAATCAGTGGCTGTTCCTGAGTGTAACTGCATATAAGGGCTTGGTGGAAAAAATAAGGCTAGGGAAGCCACCCGAGCTGTAGGACTTCTTTCTCTCTGGAGAGATTATACTCATAAGGCCAATGTAAACTAACGTTGACAAACACAGGCTTACGAAGACCAGGAAGGACCCACTAGTCTCTAGGCTCTCATCCTGCCCTGTTAAAAATAATTCAGTGTTCTTCACAAACTTCCAGGAATAATATGGATTCTGTGCCATTGGATAAGTGCCTCACAGGGCTACCAACTTATTGGATGCAGTTCTGCCTTGAGTTAGACTGTTTTAAAGATATAGTGTTTCACAACTCTGTGATTATATATGTGCTATTCACTTTGCTTTCAAGCAAAGTTATCTCCATACCCCTACCACCACCATCACCCTATTCCAGTATGCCGGGAAGGCTCTGATTATTCCATAAGTTACATATTCTATGAAGCCTTTTCTAATTGCCCCAAGTTGTGTTACTTTATTTATTTGTTTATTATTTGTCTAATGATTCTCAGACAATAAACTTGTTGATATTGCCTATAAATTGTATTTATATAACCCGGGACCTAGCAAGAGATCAGTAAAATTCTTAAATGCATAAAATAGGGGCAGTTAAGGAAGAAAAAATAAAGTCAAGAAGAGAGGGAGAAAGTGGAAAAGGGAAAGATGGAAAAAAAGAAGATAAAATGGAAGATTAAGTTCCAGCCATGTTATTGTGGTATAGAGTGGAGCAGTCTGTGGTATAGACTGAAGCATGGAGCTAGAGCCCAAATAGTTCTAGCAGGTTGTCATCAGAGTCTTGGGCTGCTCTCTCTCTCTATGACCATCATTGTGACTATTGCTCTGGGGCTGGTAGTGTCTGAGGAAACAAGATTTTTCCCCAGCATCTCTCAAAGATTGTTGCAGCCTCTGAGGTTCTTATTTTCAATAAGAATGGCATATGGCAATTATTGTTTTCTACATCAAGAACTCAGAACAGTCATAAAACTCCAATCCTTTCTAATTATGCCTTCCTGCAGTCTCTGCAATCTATTTGACTTATAAATTGATAGCAATCCCCTGTTGAGTATAAGTGTAAGGATGATTTCACGGTGCTCCTCAGCCTGCTCTGGAACTCCTGGCTTGGTATTTTAGAAGCTAAGGATGGAAACCTCTCTAGAGCATCCAGTCTTTATTCCCAAACCCTGGTTACCTCTGTCAAGACCATTGAGGCCTCCCTTCAACTGAATAATGGGGTGAAGTTTTAAACAAGTGATAGTGAGACATAAGTCTTTTGTGAAAGAAACTTCAAGAAAGAGAAATCTTCCAAATATAAGACAAGGCTCAGTTCCTAGGCCAGAGGCTTGGATACTAAGACATTCCCAATAGCTAAATGCTGAAAGCAATTGGCGAGAAGTAGAAGGGAGCTCTTCATTTAGAGAAAATAACAATCTGGACCTTTCCCAACTTCACCCTGTTGACGTGTGGCAGGGGATGTTTCTGTGGTAAGTGTTGTACATGATTATATCTGTTCATCTTCATAACAGCAATGAATTAGCTTTTAAATTTATTTTACTTGATTTACAGGTGAGGAAATGGAGGCATAGAATTGCAACACTGGTTGGGTTCTCTGAGAAGCAGATGCTGAGATGAAGTTGGGAGTGTAAAAGTTTATTGTGGCGTAATGCCTGTGAAAGGACCGGTGGGGAGCAGAACTAGTCAAGGGGAGCCTTCTGGCCACTGTGTAGATTTGACAAAGAGTCTGCACATCCTATGGGGAGGAGAGCAAAGACTGCCCTCTAGAAGGGGCTATGCACTTGCACCATCACCATGCTTACTCACTGGCAGGGGCTGCCTTCTCAGTAGTGTGACCTCCACTTGAAAGCCAAGGTGGACCTTATTGGTGACTGAAGGCTGTCAGCTATCCACACTTCTCTACCTGAGTATCGGGTCTGTTCTGGCAGGGGAAGCTGAGTGGCATATCTCCAGGTTTTCCACAGGCAGGGGATATTTCCAACAAAACAAATGGTAGCAAGTGGCAGGGCCAGCATTTGAACCCGGGTGAATATGAGTCCAGCCACAGCTTTCCTATAACCATGTCTGGTATAGAGTTAGTGGAAGACAAGCTGCAAGTACTTCCACCTCACTTCTCCATCAAACTCCCTGGGGCTCATTCACCCTGAAAAAGACACGTGAGTCTCTCTGATGGCCAGGCCAACTTTGCTGGCGGCTGCCAGTGTGAAGCCCTAATCTGGCCTTCTCACCACTTACCTTAGTAGCAACACAGGATATGCCCTGGGTTTCCTTCAAAGATGGCTTGCTTTGTTTTCAGCTCTCCTTCTTTTCCTTATGGGTCCTTATCACCTCACTTTTCAGTCAAGATTTTTTCAGAGGAAAATAAAGCTTTATCCTTGTTTTTGTTGGTCTCCCAACACATGGTCCCTCTGTTTTCATTTTTGCTCTATCATAACACAACTCTATTGGTGTTGTTACTCCACTTTTTCATCCTATTTCCTATCTCAAAAAAACTCAAAGCACATTCTCCATAGGATTCATCTAAAGAAAACACCTAAGCCTACAGCATCACATCCAAGGTCAACCTTTCCATTTTCTTTGAGTCCCAGCATCTTCCCTCTCTTGCTTAAGTGGACCATTTACATCAGAGTTTTACTGACCATGAGTTTAAGTCCAAAGCACCCAGTGGCTGTTCTTTCTCTCAAAATGCTTATAGAACCCTTCTACAAATAGAACACACTGTCAGTGGCCAGTTCTGATACAGACCAGCATGCCAGAGTCCCTTCTTAGATGGATTCACTGAAAGGAAATACCCTTGCAACCCTTGCTACATTATCAGTGAGCTGACCAAGGTGCATCGGAGAGAGGTGGAGACAGATTTAGGGGGGATTGGCTTCTGTCCCCCACCCTGACTGGCTACTGAATCATTTCCAAGAGAGGATGACTTTCTACCCAGTTGTTCTCCTATGGAGTCAGCTGTCAGTGTATTAATGTGATCCCTGTGCAGCCCCGAGTGAATAATGATAAGCTGGCACAGATGCAATTATGCATTGACAATTTCAGGGCTGCCTCTGCCAGCCCCATCTATTCCAGCAACTCACAGATTTCAAACCTCAGTCCTATGTGGTTCTAAATCACTCAGGACCTAGGCAGGGGACAGTCAGCCCACAGAGGTGTGACCTTCTGTAAGGTTATTGGCATGATGGGGTTGCATCTTGTAAACCGTGTCACCTTTCCCAAATGGCAGCAAGGTATCACTGAGTCTGTTTATAATATGATACTGTTTTCCCAATTGTTTTGACATTGAGGCCAGGCTGCAGCAATAACCCAGTGGAAAATGTAGCTAAAAAGATGATAATGCGCCACCTGGGAAATGAAGCAGCATCAAAAATCTAATTTCCATGAACAAATTTTCAGCACAATCACTGATGGAACAATCATATTCACCTAAATCTTTAACTGAGCATTTACAAACTATGATTCCATTAGAGTTTAATCCAGACTATACTTGCAAATGTGTTTTAATAGAAAAACTAATTAAAATAACCTGATATTGTATCTATTGTGAGAATTTTTAAAAAGTGACTATCAGCTACAGAATGAGAATAAGCTATAGCACTATTTTTCATGGTATATATTATGAACCAAAGAGATCTTTAATTCCTGTTGGACATAGGATAAAACCTTAACACAAAATTTGGTTTGTGTGACAATTTTAATTTAATCTTCTAGTTATATTTAATTATACTGCTCCTTTTTATGCAGGGTTATTGTCTTCATGCCTTCCGTGAAGGGCACACTCTTGCTCCAATGCCTCCTCAGAGACCTTTGGTTTCAATCTCTGAACTGAGCCCTGTCATGGCCCAGTGGGGAGATCAATCACTCAGGCATCTCCTGGGACATCAGGTCAAGTGGCAAAAGTTCACCCTCTAGGATGCATGGTCCTCAGGACCTTCATAGCATCAACTGTCAATTTGACAAAGCCAGCTGAGTTTCTGTGTGCAATCCACAGACAGCATAAGGCAGAGCAATTCATAAGAGGCCAACACTAAACCTTCAGGCTTTGTAAAGAGGAAGAGTGACAGGGCATCATTCTGCAGTAGGAAAAACACACTGCATGCATTTAGCACCATTCAATAACTGCATAAACATGGACCAGTTGAATAAGCTCTTTGAGCCTCTGTTTGCTCATCTGTAAATAGGGTGTTTGATCCATCTTGCAGTGGGTGAGCTGCCTCTGTAGAGCTCTAACCCAGTGTCTTGTGGCCCCGACACATTGTTCTCTGAGAGTATTCAGAGGGGCCCAGTCATTGTTAGTCTCCTTCTCCCCACCTCCCCAGTCATTCAGCAACATAAACAAAGGTGAGATAAAATCTTTCTTTATGTAACCCTGATGGAATCTGATGGTAGAGAAATATGATACTAGAAGAGGGTCCTTGAATAGAATTCTTAACTCCTCATTGCTCTGGGAAGAAAAGCATTCATTGCCAAAAAAACAAACATGTGTCATGTGAAATGAAAAACACAGGAAGGTCACAATGAAGCATAGTCACTTTGGCAAAGATTCCAAAATTATCATATTCCTGTCAGGCCACACTGGAAAAGAGCCACTTGGAGATCCCCAATGAGAGTTTACAATATCTTGACATCCAACAGAAGCCAGATAACTTGAGGCAAAAGAATTACAATGCCCCAGCTTAAGAATTTATATCTCATTCACATAGGAAGGGGGAAGGCTGGAAAATGTGGATAAGCATATAAGGACAGCTGGGACTTTCTTAAGCATCTATGCATATATTAACAGGAGGAGGGTGGAGAGAGAGAGATGGAAAGAGAGAAGGGAGAACGAGAGAGAGAGAGAGCTATTGTCAAATAGAAGTTTGGGACATGCCATACTAAGAAAATGCTAGACTTTTGGTATATATCATTTTTTCTTCATGCCAACATTTAAATTTTCAAGTTGATATCATCTGTCTTTCTCTATATTGACTGGGAGGTGAATGACTTGTCCATGGTCATACAGTTAGTCAGGACGTGGCTTCTATCTCACCTACCTCACTCTCACGCCGGTACTTTTCTGTTAGGTTGTATTTCTTACAAAAGAAAGGAGCAGGGAGTTTTTGATGGGTACTATAAGAAGCTGACAATAAAGGCCATGGAAATCAGAATAATACCTGCATTTTCATGGGCAGTGTGGATTTGATGGTGCTCTGTTCAGACCTTGGCAAAATTAACATCCCGAAGACCAGCATCAGCCACGTTCTGTTCCTGCCTGTGACAGAGCCAGGGCAATGATATGAACACTCTGTACTGAGCACAGAGGTGTCATCCAACTCTAAAGTGCTATGTGGATTCTTTGCTCTGCTTGCAGCCCATCCCAGTGCAAGGTCCTTCCTAGTCAGGCATGAGGATCAGTCAGGTGGCCATAGGCAGGACTGCTAGAACCAAGAAGCCCATCATACTTCAGGGGCTTGTTTGTAGAGGATGCAGAGCTCTCCACTTTTAGAGGGGAAGCCCAGACTTCTCTATTTCTCTTGTTCTTGGAAATCTAGGGAAAGTTGTGTCGTGCCATTCTCCTTTCCTAGGAAATCTGCCCACCTTTTTAGCCAAACTTCCGATTTTTATCATCCATGTTGTATCTCTAATGGGCATTCCTGAACACAACTTAGCTCTGCATATCTGGGTGTTAAGCTCACACCTTCTTTTCTTAAAATTACACCCACACCACCCACACAGAAGACAATATGTGCCAGTAAATGGACTCATATTTTAGCCACCATTGGTCTTTTGTTGTGATTTTGGTCCCCCTGGACTTGAATGGCTACACGTTCTCATTCCTCCTCCTTAGCCTGTGCCTCTCTTTTCAGATGGTTTGTGCAGGTGGTGCAACCTTCTCCTGAATGCAGTTACTTCTGGGGATTCTGAAACCACAAATTGTTAGTACTGTTCCCCTGGATGTAGAAACTCAGAACTTGCATGCTTGGAGGCTCTCAGAACAAATTATATCTAGACAGGGTTTTTCTGAAGAAAGTTTATTTGAACTGTGTCACTGTAAATGTATTTTTATGAGCAACCCATTGTGTCCTGCAGCCTCCAGAGAACAGTATTCCTGTCACTTGGGAAAGGAAGCAGTCCTGTGGAAGATGCTTGGAAATGCTCCTCCTCTGAGGGAACCAAGAGGTTCCTGGGTCCAGGAGCTGTCAGGGTGAATGCAGGAGGGAAGCAGGGCTTCTGGGCAGTATTTTGTCTGGTGGAAGGCATGACTCTTGAGTCTCAGAGGCCCCAGGGTCCAGTCTGTAATTAACTAAAGGTAACAAATCTCTGTCTCTGCCTCCATCTGGTGGGATGTATGTGGCACTAGCATTAGGTGGCAGGGGGCAAAGCCATCATCCAACTGCTCATTATTTGGAAATCAAGTGCTATTTTCTAATATGGAGAAATTACAGGTTGATAATGTGATCCCAATGGAAACAAACTATAGTGGCTGATTCTTTCTGTCATTCAAACCCCACTGTCAGCAGGGAATCCCTTTTCCGAGGGTTAAAATAATGATGGTTTGAAAGGGTAGACTTTAAAACATAAATATCAGGCATTTGTGTTTTACTTTATGGAAATTCTTGACCATTTAGCTGTTTGGTAATTGCTAGGCCTAGCTGAGTAAATATATAGTAAGTTCCAAATCATTTAATACTAAAAAAAACAAAATGACCCTCTCTATATAAAACTTTTCTTTAGAACAACTTCCTTTGACACCAAAGATTGCCATTCTTTCCAGCTATGACTGGAGGTCATAGAACGTTGTGAAAGGCCAGAATAACCAAATATACTTTTAATTTCCAATTAAGAAACATTGGCCAAATTGTTAGGAAATAGAAAACTAGATTTTCTGAGCACTAGTTTATTGTTTTCCATTCTCCGACCCCTTCCTTTCCTAGTAGGTTGGGGATCTCTACAAATATGTTCATTCCCTTTGTCCTGTCCAGCAGCTAACTCCAGGGCAGCTCTGTGGCTGTGCAGAACCTATTGGAGGGAGGTTAACCCAGGACACACAGAACCAGCTACCGTGCCAGGTTTGTGCCTCAGGGTCTTTGCATGGGCCATGCTTACTGACTGGGAAAATGCCCCTACCCACTGCTCTTTTCCTGGCCAAACTCCTCCTTATCATTCAGATCTCCTGTTAAATGCCATTTCCCTTGACAGGCTTTATCTTACCTATACAGACCAGGCCATATCCCCTGCAATTGGTTCTCACTGTATCGCAGGCTTTTCTTTACAATCTATCAGGCAGGATAACAAAGGGATTCTCAGTGGTGAGCAGGAGCCAGAGAGCCAGAATATGGGGTTCTCAGAAGGCCAAAGGAGGCAATTGTCATTCAATCAACATGAACGAGGTCTGTCCAGATGGTATCCAGCCATGTAATATGAAAGACAGACATTCATTGAAGAAGATACTGGATACAAGAAACATTGTACAAAGGACAATGACACCTCAGTACTCTTCAAAGTAGGCACCTTGGAACCTCACACAGTTCTCCTAATCGCCCTCAGCTGCCCCATCGTTATTTTCCTGAATCTCATTGATGGTCCGAAATCTCTTCCCTTTCAAAGGTGATTTTAGTTTTGGGAAAAGCCAGAAATCACAGGATGACAAATCTAGGCTGTAGGGCTCTGAGCCACCTGGGTGACCTGGATGTTTCACCAATAAACTAGGCACCTGCGTGAGACGTGATGCATGAGTGAGTGCGTTGCCTGTTATGAAGCTGCCAATCACCAGTTGCCCATAGCTGTGGCCTCCTGAATCATCTGAATAGTTTCTGCAGAGGAATGTTTAAGCTTAATGCAAAACCGGATGCAGATTTGTTGCTTTACTCACTCAGTCCTTTTGAATGTGATGGCCACACAGTACACATGTTTACTCAGTGGCATCCGCTGCCCCCACTGACTAATGCAGTGAAGTTGTCGTTTTTCACACATGCTCATTACAGTCCATTCTCCTTGGCTGCCAGGTTGCATCGATGTTACACAAACCTTTCTCCTTATATTAACAATGCTGGACTTTTTCTGGACAGACCTCGTATACAATGTTTCAGCTTCCTCTAGGGCATCAGGATGAAAGCAAGCCATATAGGGGCAACTTTCAACTAAAGATGCTGGGGTCAACCTTTGGGCAAACTTATTTCTGTCTTCTTGTTCTGTGGATATATATTCTCATACTCTAAGCATTCCATCACTGCCTCAGTCTCATTTTATTCTATGTTGTTTTCAACCTACCTATGCTGCATCAAAAAACATATATTTTGCCTCCTTTAAGATAAATTTCTGGCATGGATGTATTGCAGAGTCCTGATTCTTTCGCTTTACTTCTGTTGTAATAACCTTCAGATGAAGGTCTTCTTACCAGCTCTCTTCCTGGCCTCCTTCCTGGACAGTTTTGAGCACATCTGTCTTATTTCTAGCTGGGGTTTGGCCTGCCACCAGCCATTCTCAGCTAGAACTTGAAAAGAAGAGACCAGGCTTCAGTTTGCTCTCTAAGGTTTAGGAGGAGAATTAAAATACACCAGGAAAAGCAAGACAGGGTCTCAATCTTTGAGAGGATTGAACTTCAGAATAGTTTTATTTCTCTGCTGTGAGGCAGATACCTAGAGCAAGAGAGTCTCGTGATGAGTTCAGAGGGTAGGTAAGGAAACCCCGATTTACTTTTGCCTGAGTTTAAAATTAATCCTGGGGATGAGGAGTAGGCCAGGGTCTGGTGCTTATAGTCCAACGTCTTCATAGGTAGGAAGATGCAGGTTGTATGATCTTTTGATGCTGCCTTCTTTCTATTTTGCTGGTTCTGCTCTCATTTCCTGATGTCCAGGTCATTGCTAGGGAATACCTGACAACTTCGAAAGATCATTAGAAGGAATAATAAACTGTGACTGGAGGCCCCAGAATATTGCAAAATGTTAAAACTGTCAAATATACTTTCTAATTTTCAATTCAGAGACACTGGCCAAAGTGATGAGAAAGCTAGCATCGTTTCCAAAACAACATGTTCATCCTGAGGGATGTAATGGCAGCTGATTTTAGCAATTTTATTGCTACATTCCAGGACTGATCATGCATGTGGAAATATACTTACTTACCTTATAAGGATTGCTACCCAACTGCTCCTTTGGGCTTTCACAGCTCATTATCACCTCATTAGAGAGGATTGCAGGTCAAACTCTGGCACCAAAAATCCACTGTAGATAGGTCCTTAGTGACATGATTATTTGTGTTCTCCTCTTCAGAATTCAATTTGCATGCTAATTACCTTTTGTGCATCTAAGCACATTTAACACATGTACCTGTATATATATATTGTAGTGATTCTATTCTTCCTCTTTGAATTTCCATTTTGTTACATTATCATCTCACTGAGAAGCAGTCGTATTCAGTGGACCTTTTTAGACCAGAATTGGAGGCACTCCTATTCTAAAATTCAAGAAGCCATGTTCATTAATTTAGCTTCCAGAAATTAGGAGCAAGAACAGACTACCTGCATTCCTTGATACAAGAGAGGACTTTTTTCCTGCCTGAGTTATTTTACATGACAACATGGAAATTGGTTGTCTAATATTCAATAATGCAGATCAAGTGACCTCTCTCTATCCAATTGTGGCCCTGAAGTCTTCAAATAGTTACTGAGGCAGCCATTTTGCCCTCTGTCTTGTGTTTGTGTGCAAGTGTTCTGAGCACACACACACACACACACACACACACACACACACAACCTGCATGCATTAACTGAAGTCTGCTCCCTTGCAGATTTACTCTACAGTTTTAATTCAAATGTAATTGACCACAACAATCCTGACTGTGCTAAAACTCTTTCTTTACTGGAATTAACTATAAAACATTTCACCCATAGGTGAAATGTGCTGCATAAGAAAGGCTTAGGCAGACTGTTGAAAATTTGTAAATAGGAAAATTTCCTGGAAAAGATTAAAAATGGAACTTAGAGGATAGTGGCATGTAAGTGAGAGCAAGTAGACCACATTAGCCCATTCTTAAGCCTCTTTGGTGTCCTCCATGCATTTTTATGTCCATTTAATAATATGGACTTAGCTGATGTCTCCCAATTACCTTGATGTTGCTTTTCCCTGAATGATTTATAGATTCTGCTAGGAACCTCAGTATGGGAATTAGAGGAAGGATGACATATTTGGGATTCTATGAAACCACTTTTAGCATTTCTCCTAAATTGTATCTTGTAAGTCTTTCTCAGAAAATGTAATTGAAATTGGAATCTCTATCTCTGGTTAAATAAGACATCATGGAGCTTATCAAGATACTGAAAGGCCACATGCTGTCTGGGTGTCAGCAGTGTTGAGAAAGCCCTGATGTTTAACATGGGGTCCTGTAGACATCTCTAAAAATAGGCAAGTCCACCCAGGATAACCTCAGGAGTCACCATCACCAGGAAGCATTTCTGGTCACCATCATCCCCCACCAGCACCCCACACATCACATGCTTCCTAGGGGTTCCTCAGATTTCTATCACAATAGCTATGGATGCTAAAGTGCACTTCCTTGTTTATACAAGTACCTCTTCTGCTAGAGAGAGAGTACTTCAATATCATAATTGTGTTTCCTTTGTTTTTAATCTTTCCAGATCTTAGCACTTAGTAGGTACTCAATCAATACTTGAAATGATTAATAAAAGGCCATCTATATTTTCTGTGACTTATGGAAATGTGCTCTTGTTATGTTTTTTACTTAAGTTTACCTCCCCATCTCCACTCCCATTTCCCTTGCACCAGTGAACACCACCGTATACTCATGTTTCAAACTGATTAGGATGATACAGTGTTCTCTGTAGCAAAAGGAAGATGGGACATTCCATTTAGAATCAGCAAATTCCCTATTTCTAGGGTTGTCTGGAAAGAGGTTAGATAACCTCTGCCAGCCTCAGAAGGAATAAAAGAACCACAAGTCTGGGGAGCTTTGGAGGGAGAAATAATGGTGATTTCTAACCCACCCCTAGACAGCATCCATGTACAAAAGTCCAGGAGAGGAACACTTGAATCTTTGTAAGTGTCATTGAGCACACCCCTCCTCAGATAGTGTCTGTATCCTGGAAGCCACTTGAATATGGAGAACCTCACACTCTGACCATTTCTGGTATAAAGAGTTTAAATTAATAAGACCAGAGTAAACCAGATATGGGCAGGTGGGAAGTTGGGAATTAGGTGGGGAAACAAGAAGCATGGTTGTCTGTGAGGCAGAAGACTACTACAGAATTACTATGAGCTTATCCCCCATTTTCTGCTGCTGTTAAGCAACTGGACATTTCACAAGTTGGCTACAAACAGGTAGAGCTTTATGGGTTGTCTAATCTGGTACCACCAGAAAAGCTCAGCTAATAGAGAACTTGAAAGGGAAGTGAGTTATCAGGGAAAAGAAATCCCATATTTCCTGAGCTCCTACAATTGCCAAGCATTTTACATGCATAATTTCATTTAATACTCACAAAATCCTGGAGACTAGGAATTATTCTCTCCATTTTCCAGAAGAGAAAAAACTATGGTTCATGAACAATTTATGAAAGTTTTACAAGTCACTACCTGGCTGAACTGACTGTAATGTATCATTTCAAAGCCAATGGCCCATTCATTTTAGTAGGAAAAGAGAAAAAGGGAAAACGAAGAAAGGCAAGGGACAAAGAACAGGGACAAAATAGAGAAAAATAAAAGCTACATATACCATGAGAGAAAAAGAAGAGGCATCTGGACTCATGAGCACCTTCCCCTTATTCTGTGTTGAAAGGCGGTCTCAGGATAAATGACAACGAGCAGATCTACTGGCCTTCTGCATCTCCCCACCTAACCTCAAGCTAGTTCTTATCTATATTTTCCTATTCATTTCCTTAAGTGGGTAAACTGAGTTTTGGCAAATTTCTATACCAGTATGGTTGATGAGGTAGGTACAATGAGAATGCAAAAATCACATTAGTTTCGGGATCATTATGATAAATACATTAGTAACTATTTAAGCCAATTCCTTATAGAAGAGCAATTGAGCTCTGAGGTGATCAACCATAACACCATTTTATCTTCAGTCAAGGGGCATAACATAGTGTGATCTTTCATAGTGCAGGTCCATTCATGGTCAACATGCACTGTTTATTCTACTTGACCAAATATGAAAGTCAGGAGTTGAGTCCTGGTTCTCACACCCATCACTAGTTAAATAAATTTCCTTGGGCAAGACACTGAGATCTCATTGTTTGTCGTATTTACTGAAACATCATTTTCAGATTGGTTTTGCCTTTTTAAGCTTGAATACATATTGATTGTATTACTCTTCAATTTTAGTTCATTATTATTTTTTCCTTCTTAATTGTGTTTTTCCCATTACTGTTTATCCTCATTATACCTCCCTCCCCCTTATAATCATGAAACTGTTATCTACATCCATGAGTCTTTTTTCCTTTTTGCTTGATCCCTCCACTCCCTAAACCCCTTCCTCCACATAACTGTCAGCCTTCTCTCTATCTATGACTCTCTCTATTTTGTTTGTTAGTTTAGTTTGTTCATTAAATTCCACATATGAGTGAAGTCATATGGTATTTGTCTTTCTCTGACTGGCTTATTTCACTTAGGATAATGTTCTCCAGGTTCATCCATGCTGTTGCAAAAGGTAAAGTTTTCTTCTTTTTTAAGCTGAACAGTATTCCATTGTGTAAATGACCCATAAGTGTTTTAGACACTTATCTACTGATGGACACTTGGGCTTCTCCCATATCTGGTCAACTGTAAATGATGCTGCAATGAACATAGGGGTGCTTATGTTCTTTTGAATTAGTGTTTTGAGTTTCTTCAGATAAATTTCCACAAGTGGGAATAGTGGGTCAAAAGGCAGGTGCATTTATAATTGTTTGAGGTATCTCCATATTGCTTTCCACAGTGGCTGCACCAGTCTGCATTCCCACCAACAGTACAAAAGTGTCCCCCTTTCTCCACATCTTTGCCAGCACTTGTTGCTTGTTCATTTGTTGATGATAGCTATTCTGACTGGTGTGAAGTGACATCTCATTGTGGTTTTAATTTGCACTTCTCTGATGATTAGTGATATTGATTTAAGCATCTTTTCATATGCCTATTGGCCATGTGTATGTCCTCTTTAGAGAAGTGTCTATTCAGGTTCTTTGCCCATTTTTTAAATTGGATTGTTTTTTGGTGTTGAGTTTTATAAATTATTTATAAATTTTGGATATTAACTCTTTATCAGATGAATTGGCGAATGTATGAGGGGAATACATGTTCTCCCATGCCATGGATTTTGTTTTTTTTAAAAGTTTGTTGATGGTCTCCTTTGTTGTGCAAAAATTTTTAGTTTGGTGTAGTTCCATTTGTTTATTTTTTCTTTTGTTTCCCTTGTCTGAGGAGATATATCAGATAAATTATTGGCTACAAGCAATGTCCAAGATTTTACTGCCTAAGTTTTCTAGGATTTTTATGGTTTCAGGTCTAACATTTAAGTCTTTAATCCATTTTGAATTTATTCTTATGTGTGGTATAAGAAGGTAGTCTAGTTTCATTTTTCTGTATATATCCATCCAACTTTCCTGACACCATTTATTGTATGTACTTGCTTCCTTTCAAATATTAGTTGACGATAAAGGTGTGGGTTCATTTCTGGGTTCTCTATTCTGTTCCATTGTTCTATGTATCTGTGTTTATGCCAGTACCATGCTGTTTTGATTACTATGGCCTTAGAGTCTAGTTTGATATTAGATAGCATGATTCCTCCAACTTTGTACTTCTTTCTCAGGATCACTGTTGCTATGCAGGACCTTTTGTGATTCCATATAAATTTTTGAAATATTTGTTTTAGTTCTATAAAATACATCATTGGTATCTTGATAGGAATTACTTTGAATATATAGCTTGATTTAGGTAGTATGGACACTTTAATGATGTTAATTCTTCCTCTCTATGAACACAGTATGTGCTTCCACTTAACTGTATCTTCTTCATTTTCTTTTTTTGATGTCTTATAATTTTCTGAGTACAGGTGTTTTACATCCTTGGTTAGATTTACTCCTAGATATTTTATTATTTTTGAAGCAATGATGAATTGCTTTTCTTAATTTTGCTTTCTGATAGTTCATTATATATATAAAGGTACAACTAAATTTCTGGATATTAATTTTGTACCCTGCTGCAATGCTAAATTCATTTATTAATTCTAGTAGTTTCTTGGTGGAATATTTAGGGTTCTCTGTGTACAGTATATCATGTCATCTGCGAATAAAGACAGTCTTACTTCTTCCTTTATAATTTGGATGCCTTTTACTTCTTCTTGTCTCATTGCTATGGCTAGGACTTCCAGTGCTATGCTGAATAAGAGAGGTGAAAGCAGACATCCCTGTCTAGTTCCCAATATTAAGAGGGACATATACTTTTGCCTGTTGAGTCTGATGCTGACAGTGGGTTTGTCATATATGGCCTTTATTATGTTTAGGTATGTTTCCTCTATTCCCACTTTGCTGAAAGTTTTTGTCATAAATATATGCTGGATTTTATCATAAGCTTTTTCTGTATCTATGATATGATCATGTGTTTTTTAGCCTTCATTTTATGTCATGTGTCATATTTATTGATTTGTGAATGTTGTACCAGCCTCAAATACCCAGAATAAATCCCACTTGATCATGATTTACGATCTTTTTGGTGCACTGCTATATTCGATTTGCTAACATTTTGTTGAGGGTTTTAGCATATGTGTTCATCAGGGACATTGGCCTTTAATTTTTCCTTTCTTTTTTTCTTTTTTCTGTGGTAATGTCTTTATCTGATTTTAGAATTAGGATAATGCTGGCTGTTGGCCTTGTAAAATGAGCTTGAAAGTCTTGCCTCCTCTTGAATGTTTTGAAATAGTTTGAGGAGAGGTTTTAGCTCTTTGAATGTTTGGTAAAATTCACCTGTGAAGGCATCTGGTCCAAGTTTTTTGTTTTGGGGGAGTTTTTTTGATTACAGTTTCAATTTCACTAGATGTAATCTGTCTATTCAGATTCTCTGATTTTTACTGATTTAGTTTTTGAATACTGTATGTTTCTAGGACTTTATCCATTTCATCCAGGTTCTTCAGTTTATTGGCATATAGTTGTTCATAATATCATCTTACAATCCTTTGTATTTCTTAGGTGTCAGTTGTTATGTCTCCTCTTTTATTTCTGATTTTATTTATTTGGGTCCTTTCTCCTTTTTCTTGATGAGTCAGGTTAAAGGTTTGTCAATCTTGTTTATCTTTTCAAAGAACCATCTCTTGGATTCATTGATCTTTTATGTCATTGCTTTTTAGATTCATTTCATTTATTTCTGGTCTGATCCTATTTCCTTCCTTCTACTTACATTGGGCTTTGTTTGGCATTGTTTTTCAAGTTCCTTTAAGTGTAAAGTTAGAGCGTTTATTTGCGCTTTCCCTTGTTTCTTGAGGTAGGCCTGTGATGCTATGGATTCCTCTCTTAGGGTTGCTTTCCCAGTGTCCCTTAGATTTTGATTTGTTGTGTTCTCATTTTTACTTGTTTGCAGGTATGTTTTGATTTCTTCCTTGATCTTTTTGATCCATTCATTATTTACTAATATGTTGTTTAGCTTCATGTATTTTTCAGTTTCCTTCTTGTGATTGATTTTTAGTTTCCTGGCATTGTGATCAGAGAGGATCCTTCATATGATTTCATTCTTCTTAAATTCATTGAGACTACTTTTATGTCCTAACATGTGGTCTAGCCTAGAAAACATTCAATGTGCACTTGAAAAGTACATATATTCTGCTGCTTTGTGGTGAAATACTCAAAAGATATCAATTAAACCCATTTGGTTTAGTGTGTCCTTTAAGGCCAGTGTCTCCTTTTTGATTTTTTGCCTGGAAGATCTATTCATTGAAGTCAATGAGGTGTTAAAATCCCCTACTATAACTGTATTTCTGTAGATCTAATCCATTTATGTCCATCGAAATTTGCTTTACATAGTAGGTGCTCCTATGTTGGGTGCATAAATGTTTACTAGGGTCATATCCTCTTGTTGGATTGTTCCCTTTATCACTATGTTGTGACCTTCTCTTTCCTTTACTACAGGCTTGGATTTAAAGTCTACTTTGTTGGATAGAAGTGTTGCAACCCTAGCTTGTTTTTTTCCCCCTTTCCATTTGCATGAAATATCTTTACAGTTTAATTTTAATTTAGCCATTGTGTCCACTTTTTATTGAGAATTTTTTCATTGCATCCAATATTAGAAAACTCTCCTCCAAGAGTAAACTTAATAAATATTTACTATTTTACTGAATTGTTTTGTGTTTTTTACAGGGTGGGACAAAAGCAGGTTTCAGTTGTTCATATGTAAAATAGAACAGTAATTAGTTAATAATAATACAATAATAAACTGTTTCACATACAACTATAAACTTACTTTTGCCTCACCCTGTATTTAAATCCATAAAATTCATTTTTCAGCATCGTGTGACATAAGAATTAATTTATGCCAAATTATCCAAACACTAAGTATTAAATAATCACCTTTTTTCCCTATAGAGTTATGATGCTTCTTTTAGATCAGCGTTTTTTTGGGGGGTTTTTTTTTGGCTCAAAATTCTATTATAAACCTCTTCTCTAGCCTCTTAGGCTCATTTTAAAGAGGGAGAAAATCTTCTGTAGGAATACCTATAATTTATTTGTGGTTTTCCATTGTTTCCCTTTGCCATCTATTCTTCCCTCTCTCTCACTTTTTCTCTCTCTTTAGTCTTTCCCCTACCAACCAGCACTATAAATCTCTGTCTCCTCACTATCATCTTTGGCTCTTTCCTCTGACTTCTGGAATGATTTCTCAAACGTTTCCTTCAACACTAACACAATTTTCTGCACCATCAATTTTATTCTTTTTTGACCCTAATTCTGACTTTAAACCAGATATAGCTTTTCTTTGGCAGACTTTAAAATTTCTAGCATATGCCATTTTATCTCAAAATTCTGCCTTTTTATCTCACCTGTTCTTTCCTTATGTCATTTTCTTGTTTCATAGTTCTTCTTTATCTTACTGAAAACATGAATCAGATTTAAAAAAAAAAACAAACTTGATCTATTTTCACAGCAACTGTCAAAGATATGCTTTTCCCTTGAGTCTTCCACATCCGTTATGCTGCAGAATTTTCTCACAGTCCACAATATTGCATACCACAGGAAAGTGAAATATTTGGCAGAGATATAAATTCTCAGCTCTTTATTTGTAGTTTGTTGCCTCTGAAGGTTCTCAGAGGAAGATTGCAGGGGATCTACCCTGTGTGTAACTTGACCCTTCCAGGTCTGGAGGCAGTCCCATGTTAGAGGTCAACCCAGGCCTCTAGCTTCACGCAAGCATAAGAGTTTAAAGTTTGTAAAAACCCCTCTCTCCCTGTTCCATCCCAAAAACAGAAGCCAGAACCTTAACTTATTTGTTATACGCAATCAAAGCTCCATTCTCAAATCTTTTTGTGAGTATATTTTCATCTTGTGAATAGGGAGCCACCTTCTATGACGACTGTAGCTTCACCAATGTATCAGGTAATTGGACAGAACTAGATGGCCAAATACCCATTTGGAGCCTAATAGAACATTCCTTTTGGGTTACTGCTGGACACAGTGTACCCATCCCTTGATCCACATTCCATTAGCAGGCAGTTCTACTAGCCTGACATACAATTGTATTCTCCCAGTAGAGGATGAACATGGAGAATATGTGATGGCTTTTAATCCTTTTTTACTTTTTTCTTTAATCTTGTTACTCAAGGCATTATTTTTGTGCTCCTCCTATAGTTCTTGCTGCCTCCACCTAGTCTAATATATGTAACCTGGGAAAACTACAATTCCCAAGATGTCCCATCCCCCACCTTTTTAACTGTTAGCAATGCTGCATAGTGAGGGTTATTTTTGAAGTGATACAGAAAACCAGAAATAAGAAAGAGATAGAGATTGGAAATGTAGGGTAGATATATGATTTTTGCTTGAAGTAGAACTTGTTTCATCCTTGCAGTATCCCATACTCTAGCCAGTGATTTTCCACCAGTGTGCCACAAGAATTTTTAAAACATGTAATACCTGACTATTTAGTCAGGGCCACTGAGCTCTTTTTCCTTAGATTGTCAAATAAAAAATGATAATAGCCAACACAACAATAGCCATCTGGTACAAATAAAGCAAAATTATACTTATTTTGTGGCGGATAAGCAAAAAAATATATTTTTGGTGTCCCACAGAATTTTAGTAATTAGTTTATGTGTGCCATGAGATGAAAAATGTTGAAAATCACTGCTCTATAACAATGTTTGTGCATTATAACTTTGCACATTGTAACTTTAATGTGCATTAAAATCACCAGGGAATCTACTTAAAATGGAGATTCTAATTTAGTAAATCTGGGATGGAGCATGAAATTCTATGTTTCTGACAGGCCGCCAGATGATGCCGATGATATTGGTTCTTGGACTACACTTTGAGTTCCAAAACTGTGAACTTCTTGAGGACAGGGACCATATTATATGAATTTAGCTCAGTGCCAGGGTTATAAAACATGCTTTCTAAGGCGTTCTCTTACTGAACTGAAATGCAGCATTCTGGAAGCAAAAAGCAGAACACACACAAAACACAAAATGTGTTCACAGCACAAACAAAACAAAAAACATGTTTCTTAATCTGGTCATGTTGGTACCACGTGATACTTCTTTGTCTTAAAAGCTCATGTTCAGATACATTCACATTTCTAATTGTTAAATGCCTGTATGTATGGGGAAAGTCTAATGGAGATTCACTAAATTGTTTTAGTCTCAACATTAATTTTCTCTTTTCTATATTTGAGTCCCTAGTGGATTTCTATCCAGAGGGATCCTTAGCAAGGATCACCTTGCTAAGAACAGGTGGCAATACACACATGACCAACAGGCATGTTCACACAGACATATGTTTATCACAGTCACCACCCCATCACCACCCTCACCATCCCAGTCCCACCAACAAATGGTTAGGTGCGTGCATTCCATTGTGACTTTCGCACAACACTAGTTCTAGTGGAGCTTATATCATTTGGGATCTTGTGAGGGGATAGAAATTATAGTAGTAATTTTAACAGAGAATATTTAAAATGCAGAATTGTACACCAGGTATAAAGTTGTCAACTAGGTATGATGACCAACTCCCAGCCTAGAGCTGGGGAACAAAGGTAAGAGATTGAAAATATTCAAAAACTTAGAAGTTTCAGAGGAGAGGCACTGAGAACTAAAAATCAGATCAACCATGGGTGGCTAATGTCTGAGCTTAAAGGAGAGGATCTAGGGGCCTGGGCCCAACACTCTAAGGAGGTGGTGACTTGTTGGTGCTGGTGTCTCTGAGAGGGATGTAATAAAATTGGCCACTGCAAGTGCTGGGAAACCTGAAAATTGGCTTCAGCTACTGCTACAGGGAGAAACTGACCCTGCAAGGGTAAAGAAGCATTGTGGGATGACACAGGAAAAGGAAGCAGAAGGCAAAAGGAAACAAACAGGAAAATGCATGTCTGCCTTTTCCCCTTCAGCCTGGTGTCTCCCTGTAGTGTGCCTGGAGGGAGCAGTTAGTAAAACAGAAATGGGGTTTGCAGAGATCCTGCCTCAACTTCTCAAAGCTAAATACAGAAAGATGAGTTTGGAGCTGACGGACAGTAACCAATAGCTAAAAACTGATACACACAGAGGATATGTAAATAAATGGATTTAGGGAAAATTGGGCTAAGAAAATGTCAAACTCAAATTAGGATTGTAAAGCAACCTGTTTCTTAAATCACAGTCCTCCAGTGGGTTTTCATCAATTGAAAACAGATTTTTATTACTTTAGAGAAAAAAATAGTTGCGATCCAAGAATATAGAAGCCCACTGGAAGGAAGGAGAATATGTCCCAAAGATGCTCTCATTTCCCACCAAAAGTAAAGGAGAAGAGGAGTTCTCTTGGTTGTGGGAGCTGAAAATGAGAGGAGGATAAAGAAAGAAGTCCAGAGATCAGGTATGGCAATCTTGGTTGCTAAAACTCCAGAAGAGGATGAAAGAGAGACAGAGAAAGATATGTTTGGGTTCTTGGAGTGAACCCCTTCATCATAGACCCTGGAAAAGACACGGGAGCAGCTGTGTTGTGTGTTTAGGAAAAGAGAACAAAATATAGCACCCCTGCTCTCTGTGTGCTCTCTTGCAGCATGGAAGAAATCCAAAATTCTATGGGCTTCCAGGATACAGGAGGAAGATGGCTAAAAATTAAGACCTAGAGGCTTTCCCTGGGGTCAATGTGAACAAGTAAGAGTTTTCATGGCAGTAGACAGCTAGTAGTTAGAAAATTTGGCCTAAATACAGGGATTTTGAAGGGCCAGCAGGAGCTGTAGTAAGGATATGTTAGCCATAGAGCCACCAGGGAAATATGATATAAAAATGGGTCACGGATTTCACCAACCATGAATTTGAGCAGCTGATGCTAGCCAGATGCCAGGTGTCCAAGCAAGGGGCTTCACTACAGAGGTTTCATGAATCCGGAAGATGGCACAAGAACTCCTGTGTGAAGCAGTAGTCCCTTACCAACCTCCTTGAGTACCTAAACCAACCCTGGTAAGGAGTTTGAACCTTGAATTTCTCTAAATATTGGTTAATTTATCAAATAATACTCTATTGACTTCAAAGTGCTTTTTAAAATGGAGGAGAATGAGATGACTTTAAATGACAGGATTTGTCAAAACTAGACCCCCTCATTGCCCCCTGCAACACACATATTATCTAGGAGGATAATGAGGTCTTGGAAATAAGAAAAGAAACAAAAAGTAAAATAAATCATGTATGTAAAAGGTTTCTCTTTTTTTTAACCGAGCATAGCTAAAAGTTTTGAAATCTTTATTACACATTCAGTCAGATGCCTTCATGATTTGACTTCTCTAAACCTTTAATATATTAATGAGCATGTATCTTTCAAAGAGGGTATAAACACTGTTACCCCAGGAAATGTCTTCAGACAAGTGTGCCTTAGACCATCTTTTGGGAAATCTGGGTCATATTGCATGATAACATCTACCATTTGCTAAACACCTACTACATATGAATCACTTTGGAATTGGCTAACATGGCTATCACTAATCCACTTAAAGGGGAAGTAGTGTTATGTTCACATTATAGCTAAGGTAACTGAATCTTAGAGAAGTTAATTCTTAGTCAAGATTATACACTAAGAAGCAGTAAAAGTAGTATTCGAGTTCAGATCTGTTTGGTTTCATACCCACTATATAAATCAATAGACAACCAAATGCTAAATAGAATTACCACAAGTGATAGAAAAGAAAAAGAAAAAAGACAATAAGTGCTCTCTGATTGGTCAGCCAATAACCCCTCTGTACTTAAGAGAACTATAAGAAAATAATTTATAAATACAATAGCTCAGAGGTCGAAGAGAAAGCACTTATCACTTCATTTCAGATTATCCATAGACAGACTATTTGCATTTTGTTTTATCTATACAAATTTCCGTAAATAATTGTCAAATAATTTCCCTATATCTACATTAATAAAATTGACTAAAGAGGACAAAGACAAGGAGCATATTTTGTAAGAACACTCATACTAGATGCTGATTAGATGCTGTTACCCACTAGTGCTGCTCCCAATCATGGCAGAAGTCACAGCGGGCACTCTTGAGCTAGTTTATACTCTGAATCTTCTCAGTAGTTCATACTCATGTTATCTCTGGTGTCTCACACTCTTTCAGTTCCTTCACTCTAAAACTGATATAGCTATAACCACCCAGGTCTCCAGCTCTCTCCTTCCCTTCCGTAATGTTATTTTAGCTAGCCACAGCAGTACTCGCCACTTTTAATTTGTTGCCTCTCCATGGCATCCATTGCATAAAATAATTCAGTTCAGGCAAAAGCCAAATATGACTGACTAATAATGAATTGTAGTGAACTCTTTTAATGTCTTATTCTATTTTGTTTATCTTCAAATATTGATGATGGTATTAAACCCCATCATTTTTGAAACTTCTTTTTCCTTCCTTGATTCCTATGATGTAATCCTCTTCTGCTTTTCATGCCTCTGCCAGCTCTTTCTTGTTTATCAAGTTCTTCCTTTCACTTTTTCTAAAGTGATTTGCAATGTCTTTTTCTACCCACCTAGGACTAAACTTATAAATGCCATCTTTTCCCAACTCTTAGCTCCTGAACCAATGCATCTCTAATTACCTATTAACCACCTTGAATTTGGATATTTTGCAGGTGAGTTGACAATAATATCTTCAAAGTCAGCTTTATTTCTTACCCTCTTAAACCTGAGCTTCCTACTTCCATTAGTTATGTTTTACCAGACCTCAAACCAGACAACATGAATGTTGTTCAGAGCTACTTCTTCTCAGTTATCCACACCTTCTGCTCATCACCAAGGCAAGCAAATTTACCCCCACTGCCTCTTGCATAGTCCAGGTAAGAAATGCCTTGCAAGTGTGCTGTTTCAACTCTTTACAAGGCATGCTTCTGCCTTTAATCTTTGTCCCTCCTTCATTTCCTCCAACATACTGAAATGACCTTTCTAAAACACAAATATTTTAATAAAACCCCCTGATACTAGGAATTCGATAGTTTACTACCACCTAATTATTTTATTGTAAATCCACATGGCACACGGTGTTTTTAATACACAGTCTTCAGACTACTTTTGCAAATTTAACTTTTTCCTCCTCCAAACCCTACTGTTTATGTATACCATAATTGTCCTTGTTGCCTATAATGCACTGTGTAATTTCAAAACTCTGTGACTTTGCTCATATTACTTTCTTTATTACTCAACTTTGTTAAGACCCCTTTCAAATGTCATATCCTTTCTTCTGCTCTCCAGGATCCTTGAACAAAATCAATTGCTCACCTCATCTCTTTATGAATGTGTATAAATGTCAGTGCTTTGCACATAAGCAAATGGTAGTATATAATAAAAAGAATTTTTGACTCATATCTCGATATTTTTTATGCTGTATGACTGACTGCTTCAGTCCTAGATAATAATAATTTCTTCTGTTTCTTTGCAAGCATAACCTCAATTCAAAAAATTAGAATGTCAAGTTCCAAAACACCTAATAATCTCCAAAAACAACACTGGGTACTTGGCAGTGGAAAAAGTCTGTTTATATCAATCATTCCAAGGAAACAGGAGAAGAAAACATGAAGGGGAAGATTTTTTTAGAGCTAGAGCTTCCACAAGATGTCTTTGACTCTCAGGCCCTGGCAAATGTTTATTGTGACTCTCTTGGGTACTTTTACAAAAACTTGGAGGTTCCCTGGTAGGGTATCTCACATACAGTTTCCTACACACCTTTAACTATCCACTTTCCCCCAGTCCTCTGTTTGTAGAGGTCTAAATTCACTCTTTTCATTGGAATTCCACCACCTCTTTACATAAGTGTTCTGGGAAGGCCACAGAATCGCTCTAGGCTGGCTGTCCCTGAAGAGGATGCATCTGGTTTCTATAAAATGCCCACTGCCCTTTGAACGGCCAATAGAGGGGTATTAGGTTGCTTCCCAGAAGCAGCAGCTACATGCCTTCTTCAGACTAATAAAGCAGTTTGCTGGTTTATGCTGCCTATCCTCCAACTACTGGTATAATATTCAATCCCCTTTCCAGTCTCCCTCACACACAAGTCCTCAGTGAGGTTTCTGTGAAAAGCTTTGTCTCCAGCCTTGAAGTGAAGAAAGTAGAATCCTCACCATCTATCCCACCTGGTGAGAATCAGGTAAATCAGGTACCATTTTAGTTCTTTCCAAAGAAATTTCATCATGAAATCTTATTTTCATCTCCATTCTCTCAACCTTTTATATGAGATCTGTCTGGAAAAATTCCAACCAATGTGAATATAATGAGAATGGTTTGCATGACATTGATGTAACCTCTTAGCCAAGGAGAGTGGACTGAGATGCACATCCATGAACAATGACAACTTCGCTGTACTAGTTAGTGGAGGAGGTAGATGCCATTGAGTGAGTATGTGAACTGTGTGACTGTCTTATTCAAAATGGCTGAGTAGAGCAACAAATCTGCATCCAATTTTGTGTTAAGCTCTAACATTCCTGTGCAGAAACTATTAGGATGATTCAGGAGGCTGCAGCTATGGGCAGCTAGTGATTGGCAGCTTTATGATAATAACACACTTGCTCATGCATTACCTCTTCTGCAGAGTTTTTTGGAGAAACATCAAATCACCCTTAGTCAGTCCCCCTACAGCTAAGATTTGGTACCGTGTAACTTCTGGCCTTTCCCAAAACTAAAATCACCTTTGAAAGGGAAGAGATTTCAGACCATTGATGAGACTCAGGAAAATACAATGGGACAGCTGATGGCGACCTGGAGAACTGTGTATGGTCCCAAGGCGCCTACTTTGAAAGGGACTGAGGCTTCATTCTCTTAGGTACAATGTTTTTTGTATCTTTAATAAATTTCTCTTTTTTACATCACATGACTGTATACTTTCTGGATAGATGTTGTACCTTAGATTTGTGCCAGGGTTCACTGCTTAAGGTGATTGTGAGTCATAAAATGAGTTATCAGCCACTTATTTTGGAATCCTGCTTTTTGGTCTGGTAAAATTTGTGTTATAAGCAGCACCTGTAATATTTTGGATAAAACTTTTATTTCAATATCATATTATAAACAAATTCATGCACATGCATGTACAATAGCTGAAGGTATAAGAATGCTTTTTTAAAAGTAATCTTAAATCTGGATCAGCCCCCCTTCCTGGGATTTGTAAGAAATCCAACATCAACCAATCATGTATGGCATAAAGATTGTGAGGATGTTTGCCCTGTGTTAAATTAAAAAATTCTGTGATTGGTATCTAGTAAGGAGGAGTGAGCTTCTAATAACCTGATTTACCTCACAAATAATAGCTATGAACTCTCAATTAGCTTTAAAATGACACAAGAGGAAAAACACCAAAATACCTATTTTGAGGGCTCTGGAGACCACACAAAAGCAGATAATATTTAGATGGGAAGCAAAATTTGGAGAAAGTGTCAAGCATTCCATAATTTTCACTCTTGCTTTCCGAAGTGAGCATCTATTTTTTTCAGTTTATGCAAAATCCTCCTTTCCTTTCAGGATGAGATCCATCACTCACCCAATGTTATTCTCACAGGAATTATGAGATGCAGGCCAGGCTAAGATCACAGTCCTATTCCTTTTTCCACAGGGATTGGTCTAATTCAACGGCAGATGATACAGGAAAAACAATAGTCCTTTGTGGAATTTGACTAGTGGCTCCTAAAAAAGGAGGTTCTCTCTCTTCTATTAAGATTATGAAGTGTAAGGATGTAACTTTTGGCTGACATTGGCCCTTTCCTGCTGTGTAGAGAGGACCAGCATGAAAATGCAGCCAAGAAACAGAAAAACAGTCAAGCGGTGCAGGCAAAGAGCTTTGGCAACAGAATCTGGGGCTTTCACATCCAGCTCTGCCTAATGTATGATATAAAGGTTTTGAGGTTGCTATCACAGTGAGTCAGTACACATGAAGAATTTCTTCTCCAAGAAGTCAAACACAATTTATTTTAGAACCAAATAGGACACATTGAATAAAAGAAAGTTTTAGCTTAAACTTTCCTGATAGACATTTTGTCACCAGGCTCCATGTTATTGATTTCAACAGCCCCATCAGTGAGTGGTCTTCCTAATACTCACAATGTACAAAGTATGTTATTTGGTTGAGGAGTCAAGTTTGAAAATAACAACTTTTCCATTCGCTGTGCTTTAGAACAATTCTTAAAACACATTAATTATGCTCCCTGGTCATAACTGTTCAATTAAAATTTTCTTATAAAAATAAGTTAGAGTAAGAGAATCATCTACTTTATACATATTCATTTAAAAAATTTTATTGTTGTTCAGTTACAGTTGTCCACATTTTCCCCCATTGCTCTACCCTGCCCTGCCCACCCCACATCTCCAGTATTCTCTACTCCACCTGCATTGCCCTTCTCCATGGGTCTTTTATGCACATGTTCCTTGACTTGACTCTTCCCTTCATTCTTCCATTATCACTTTCCCCACTCCCCTCTCTGGTCACTGCCATCTTGTTCTTTATTTCCATTTCTCTGGTTCTATTTTTCCACTTGTTTGTTTTGTTGATTAAGTTATGCTCATAGGTGAGATCATATGGTATTTGTCTTTTACTTCCTGGTTTATTGCACTTGGCATAATACTCTCTAGTTCCATCCATACTGTTGTGAGGGGTAGGAATTCCTTCTTTCTTGGACTGAATAGTGTTTCATTGTGTAAATGTACCACAGTTTTTAAGTCCACTCATTTACTGATGGGAATTTAGGCTCGTTCCAGCACTTGACTATTGTAAAAAAAACTTATGAACATTGGGGTGCATAGATTCTTTTCAATTGATATTTCATGTTTCACAGGGTATAATCCCAACAGTGGAATTGCTGGGTCAAAAGGCAGTTCCATTTTTAGGATTTTTGAGGAAATTCCATACTGTTCTCCACAGAGGCAGCACCAGTTTGCATTCCCACTAACAGTGTACCAGTGTTTGCTTTTCTCCACAACCTCATCACCACTCATTGTTTGTTGATTTGTTTATTATGGCCATTCTGAGCTGTGTGAAGTGATATCTCATTGTGGTTTTAATTTGCATCTCTCTGATGGTTAGTGATGCTGAGCATCCTTTCCAGTGTCTCTGGGCCCTCTGTATGTCTTCCTTGGACAAGTGTCTGTTCAGGTCCTTTGCACAGTTTTTAAGTTGGATTGTTTGTCTTCCAGCGTGGAGTCATGTGTGTTCTTAATATATTTTGGAGATCAAACTCTTGTCTGAGGTATCATTGGCAAGTTATTTTTCCATACGGTTGGTTCCCTTTTCATTTTGCTGATGTTTTCTTTAGCTGTGCAGAAGCTTCTTAGTTTGATGTAGTTCCATTTGTTTATTCTTTCCTCTATATCACTTGCTTTAGGGGGCATATCAGTGAAAATATTGCTGAATGGAATATCTAAATTTTTTCTGCCTATGTTCTCCTCTAGGACTTTTATGGTGTCACAACTTATATTTAAGTATTCTATCCATCTTGAGTTTATTTTTGTGTATGGTGTAAGTTGGTCTAGTTTTATTTTATTTTTTGCATGTAGCTGTCCAGATCTCCCAACACCATTTGTTGAAAAGGCTATTAGTACTCCAATTTTTTCTCCTGCCTCTTTGTCAAATATTAATTAACCATAGAGACATGAGTTTATTTCTGGGATCTATAATCTGTTCCATTGATCTGTGTGTCTGTTTTTATGCCAGTACCAGGTTGCTTTGATTGCAGTGGTCTTGTAATATAGTTTGATATCACATATTGTGATCCCTCCTACTTTGTTTTTCTTTCTCAAAATTACTGCAGCTATTTGGGGTCATTTATGGTTCCATATAAATTTTTAAATGTTCTATATTTGTGAAATAAATGTTTAAATGTTCTATATTTGTGAAATATGTCATTAATTTTTTTCTTTGTTAATTATTGTTCAAATACAATAATTTTGCCCATTTTCTCCTCACTACTCCCCCCATCCCCACCTCCCTTGACTTTGTCCATGAGTACCCCATATATGTTCCTTGACTATCCTTCCCCTGTTTGCCCCCATATTCCCCTCCCATCTCTCCTCTGTTCACTGTGAATTTGTTCTCCAATGTCTCTGGTTACATTGAGCTTGCTTGTTTGTTCTGTTGATTAGTCTTCGCTTCTAGGTAAAATCATATGGTATTTGTCTCTTACTGCCTGGCTTATTTCACTTAGCATAATGCTCTCCAGATCCATCCATGCTGTTGTGAATGGTAGGAGATCCTTCTTTCTACTGAATAGTATTCCATTGTGTAATTGTGCCACAGTTTTTTGATGCACTCATTTACTGATGGGCACCTAGGTTGCTTCCAACACTTGTCATTAGTATTTTAATAGGGATTGTATTGAATCTATGAATTGCTCTAGGTAGTATGGACATTTTAATGATATTAATTTTTCCAATCCATGAACATGGTACATGGTTCCTATTATTTATGTCTTCTTTAATTTCTCTCTTCAGTGTTCTGTGGTTTTCTGAGTGCAGGTCTTTTACCTCCTTGGTAAGGTTTATTCTTAGGTACTTTATTTTTCTTATTGCTATAGTAAGTGGAGTTGTTTTCCTAATTTCTGTTTCTGATATTTCATTGTTGGTGCACAAAAATGCCTTTTATTTCTGAATGTAGACTTTATATTCAGCAATTTTGCCAAATTCACTTATTAGGTAGAGTAGTGTTTTTTTGTTGTTGTTGTTGTTTTTTTGGTTTTTTTTTTTGTGGAGACTATAGGATTTTTCATGTACATTATCATGTCATCTGCAAGCAATGACAGTTTTACTTCCTGCTTTCTATTATGGATACCTTTTATTTCTTTTTCTTGTTTGGTTGCTGTGGCTGAAACTTCCAATAGTGTGTTGAGTAGAAGTGGTGAAAGTGGATAATCTCGTCTTGTTCCTGATCTTAGGGGGAAAGCTTTTAGTTTTTGCCTGTTTAGGATGAACTTGGCTGCAGGCTTCTCATATATGGCCTTTATTATTTTGAGGTATGCACCCTCTGTGTGTTTTTATCATAAATGGGTGCTATACTTTATGAAATGATTTTTCAGCATCTATTGATATAATCATGTGATTTTTGCCTTTCCTTTTATTTATGTGATTTATTTGTTTATCAATTTGTGAATATTGTCCCATCTTTGCATTCCTGGGATGAATCCCACTTGATCACTGTGTATGATCTTTTTAATATATTGCTGGATGCAACTTGCCAATTTTTGTTGAGGATTTTAGCATGTGTGTTCATCAGCAATATTGACTTGCCTTCTTTCTTTCTTATTTGTTTATCTGGCTTTGAGATTAGAATAATCTTGGCCTCATAGAGAGAGTTTGAGACCCTTCTCTCTTTTTGGATTTTTTGGATTAGCCTGAGAAGGACATGGGTTAGCTCTTCCTTAAATGTTTTCTAAATTGTCCTGTGCAACCATATGGTCCAGGGATTTTGTGTTCCATGAGTTTTTTGATTACTGCTTCAATTTTGCTAGCCATTATCAGTTTGTTCAGGCTTTCTGCTTCCTCTTTATTCAGTTTTGGAAGATTGTATGTTTCTAGAAACTTGTCCATTTCTCCCAGGTTTTCAAATTTCTTGGCGAATAGTTAGTTGTAATTTCTCATACTTTGTATTTCTGTGATGTTGGTTGTAATTTCTCCTTTTGTTTCTGATTTTATTTATTTGGGTCCTCTCTCTTTTTTTCTTGATGAGTCTGCTTAAAGTCTTGCCAATTTTTTTTTTATTTTTTCAAAGAATCAGCTCCTGGATTTATTGATCTTTTGTACTGTACTTTTAGTCTCTATGTCCTTTAATTCTGCTCTGATCTTGATTATTTCCTTCCTTCTACTCACTCTGGGCTTTGTTGTTATTCCTCCAGTTCTTATAGATGTAGGGTTAACTTGTTTATATGAAATCCTTCTATCTTTTTTAGGTAGGCATGTATTGCTGCGAACTTCCCTGTGTCTCATAGGTTTTCGGCTATAGTATATTCATTTGTTTACAGAAACTTTTTGGTTTCTTCCTTGATCTCATCGTTAATCCATTTATTGTTTAATAACATTTTCTTCAGTCTCCATGAATTTGAGTGTCTTTGAGATTTTTCCTTGAATCTGGTTTTTAGTTTTAAGCCATTGTGGTCCAAGAAAATGCTGGATATGATTTCAATTTTCTTGATTTGTTGAGGTTTTGCTTCGTGCCCTATCATGTGGTCTATATTTGAAAATGTTCCATGTGCATTTGAAAAGAATGTGTACTTTGCTTCTTTTGGGTAAAAGTTTCAGTGCATATCAATTAAATCCATTTGATTTAGAGTGCTGTTCAGTGCCACAATATTCTTGCTGGTTCTTTGTTTGGAAGATGTATGCATTGTTGACAATGGAGTGTTAAAATCCCCGACTATGAGTGTGCTGCTGTCCATATATTTCTTGAGATCCTCTAAGATTTTCCTTATATTTTGGGTGCTCCTATGTTGGGTCCTTATATTTATACAATGTATATATCTTCTTGAGGGATTGTCCTCTTGAGTATTATGAAGTGTCCTTCTATGTCTCTTTTTATGGCCTTTGTTTTGAAATCTATTTTGTCTCATATAAGTATTGTTACCTCAGCTTTTTTTTCTTGTCTATTTGTTTCAAATATTTTTTTCTAACCCTTCACTTTCAGTCTGGGTAGGTCTTCTGTTCTGAGATGGGTCTCTTGTAGGCAGTATATGTGTGGGTCATGTTTTCTTATCCATTCAGCTACCCTATGTGTTTTGATTAGAGCATTTAATCCATTTACATTTAAGGTTATTATTGATAGGTACTTCTTCACTGCTATTTTTCCCCTTTGTTCCAGTGTTCCTAAGTCTCTCACTCTTTTTTTTTTTTTTTGTCTTTTTAAAGCAGTCCCATTAACATGTCTTACAGTGCTGGGTTGGTTGAGGTGTATTCTTTTAGCCTTCTTTTTTTTCTGGTAAGCTCCTTACCTCATCTTCCATTTGAAATGAAAGCCTTGCTGGATAGAGTAGTCTTGGTTGCATGCCTTTGCTTTTTATTACTTGGAACATTTCTTGCTATTCCCTTCTGGCTTGTAGTGTTTCTGTGGAGAAATCATATGCTAGCCTTATTGGAGCTCTCTTGCTTTTACTTCCTGTTTTTCCCTTGCTGCCTTTAAGATTCTCTCTTTGTCTTTGAAATTTGCCATTTTAATTATGTTGTGTCTTGCAGTGGGTCTCTTTGAGTTCCTCTTGATTGGGACCCTCTGCGATTCCTGGACTTGTGTGACTTTTTCTCTCATCACATTAAGGAAGTTTTCTGTCATTACTTTTTCAAACAGGTTTTCTATCCCTTGCTCCTCTTCTCTTTTTCTGGTATCTCTATTATATGGATATTATTACGTTTCATGTTGCCCTGCAGTTCCCTTAATGCCTCTTTGGCATTTTTGTTTTTGTTTTGGGGTGATTTTTTTTTTGAGCCTTTTTTCATTTTCTTGCTTTTTCTGGAATTTTTTTCTACCCTGTCCTCCAGCTCACTGATTCAATCCTTTGCTTCATCTAGCCTCCTTTTAACTCCTACTGTGTTCTTCAATTCAGAAATTTTATTCTTCACTTCTTCCTGTCTCTCATTGATTGTTTCAGTGTCCTTTTTCATGCTGATGTAGTTCACAGTAAGTTCCTTATAGTTTCCCTATAATTCTTTGTAATTCTCACTGAGCTTATTGAGATTCTTTTAAATCATTATTTTGAATTCAATATCTGATAGTTTACTTGCCTCTATTTCATGTAGCACTCTTTCGTGGATTCCTCCTTTCCTTTCAATCAGGGGTTGTTTGTTTCTTCTTAGAATGATCTGCTTTGACTCCCTGTCTTTGTAGTGTGAACTTTTATTGTGGGAGACACTGTGGGGTTCAGTGATACAGCCTTTTCAATCTCCTGAACTTGATGCTCTTGGGATTCCCTTTATGCGGTTTATGTTGGCTCTCTGGAGCCAATTGGGTTTTGATTGTTGTTGGGTCATTCTTTGTTGGGTCTTTCCCTCCAGTTGGCTGACTAATTAAGGTCCCTCCAACTACTGCATCTTGTATGCTGTTGTGCAGTTGCTGCCAGAATGAAAACACATCCTAGAAAACAAACCCACAAAAATAACACCTCCCCACAATTCCACTATCAACAGGAAATGAACCAGTATTAATAAGGGTATAAATGGATTAAGACTATTATAAGAAAGGACAAGTGAATATGAGATGACTAACTGAAAGAACAATGATTTTGAGAGGGTAGAGGGAGGTGCACTAATAAAAGTAGGGAATTAGAGGAGTGTGAAGAGAGAAAGTAAAATTTACATAATAAATTAAAAAGGCATCGAAGAAGGTGGATTGGAGTGAGAGCAAGGAAGTGTATAGTATTAGGTTTAAACAGAGAGTTTTTAAAAAGTCAGAGAGAGAAAAACGAAGTAAATAAATAATTTTTAAATAGGTAACACATTGGAGGAAAAGACCCATCACAGCACTATCAATAACAAATGAGCTAAGATTAATATAGGTGGGATGGGAGTGAGAGGGAAGAAAGAAAGAAAGACTTAGATGTCTAGAGGAAAGGGAAGTGAGTTTGAGATGATAGAGGTAGAGGGAATACTGACAATGAAGAATGACAACCAGGCTGAGAAAGAGAAAAATTAACATTTGAGATGAAACCAAGAAAGGGCAGGATGAAAGAAAAAAATAGAAAAAAAAATTTTAAGACAGGAAAAAGTTAAAGTTTGAAATGAAAAATAGAATAGGCAGAATGAAGGCAGAATGAAGTAGGAGAGGGGAACGGTAAAATTTGAGATTTGAAATACAATAATAGTGAAGATCTAGAGGTATAATTGAAAAAATGCAACTACAACTACCCAATTCACAACCAGCAAGCAAAGATTTCTGAAGGTGGGGAAAGAGTGTGAGTATTTTAAGAGCAGGAAAAGCATGTGAATTGACCATTGACAAGAAAATTGGTTTTCAGAGGCTGGATAGGGGAGTAACAGTATGAGTGCAGAATGGAAATAATCTATAGCAAGGGAGAAGACAAAATTTAAAACAAAAATAATAAGAGGAAAGAAGAAGGTAAAATGGGGGTAAGAGAAGGCAGGGGCAAAATATGTGAATTGAAAAACTATAGCATAAAATCTAGTGTCTTAATATGCACAAACTTGATGGACAAGAAATGAATGTTAAAAAGGTATGCATAAAAGAAAATACCACAAATCATGGAGAAGACCACAGTGGATTTCATCTTGGTAGCATCTAGTATTTACCACTGTTTTTTCTTTCTGGATCTGCCCCTGGTGATGTCAGATGGTGCCCCGATCTGGCCTGAAGCTCCCTGTTTGAGGCTACCAGGGATATACTGTCTGTGACTGATTCCTACAGTTGTTAATCTAGTCACTCTGCATTCAGCAGTCAGGTTTAAGCATCACAGGGCAGGGCAGAATCCTTCCACAGGTGGGGAATATTTTTTCCCCTCAGGCTGCTGCCACTTGGAGGGGAGTGGTCTGCACAAGCAAGTTGGCTGTTGCAGGATGGGGGATGACTCAGCACCTGGGTCCTGGTGGCTACTCTCTCAGTTCTTTCCCCAAAGCCTCCATCCCCAGCCTCTCCTCAAGCATCTCTAGTCCACTCTGCCCCTGCCCTTGTTGAAGTCCAGGGTAAGTGGCTACATGTGGAAATTAATTCGTAGGTCCTTAATGTCTCTCTCCTTGTCTCCAGTCATCTGTCTCTGGAAGAGAGAAGCCCTGCTGCTTTTCACAGCTTCATGTTATCTGTGTAATTTTCAGGCTCTGGTACTGTAGGCTTGGGAGCCCAGCTTGGGGTTTAGGCCCCATACTTCTCAGGGGGATCCCCTTGGCTCATGAGCTATCCCTCTGGCACTTCATTGCCACTTGTGGGAGCCCAGCCAACGCTCTCACATCCCCTCCACACTCTCTGCTAGTTATGTTGTGTTGAAGCTGTTCTTCCGGCTGTCCATGGTTATAAGGCTGCTTTATATGTATTCAAAAGCAGAACTTATTCATTCTTTCCAGGTTTCCGTGGTCTGACCAAACAGATGTATCAATAAGAAAAAGTTTCCTACTTTGATTTCTGTGTTTTAATGACCAGAGAAAATCCTTTGTTGTTTTCACCTTGGTTTCAACATAATACTTATCAATATTTTTTTCTTCCTCTGAATCTTGATCTGGCACCCAACATGATCTTCCACATTCTATAAATGAATATTTTAAAGCTTTTCAGTTTCCTACCTCCAGATGTTGCTCCAGGGATTTTCCTTTCTGGTTAGACTGTGCCGACATGAGCCCAGGTCCTCCTTCACACCTCACATGCACCACCCTCCAACTTGTCCTCCAAAGCTGCAACCTGGCTGTCAACGCATGTTTAAATAAAATAAAACTAGAGTAATTCACTATTACTAGATTTTGTTGCACAAGAAATTTTCAAAAGAAGTTTACTTATTATGAAAGGAATGATAACAGAGGGAAACAAGACCCTCCGGAAACAAATGAAGAGCACTGAAATGGTAAATATGAGTGTAATTTTGTCCCTTAACTTTTTAAAGATACATATGCTGTTGAAAGAAAAAAAACCTATGCATTGTCTTATATTTTAAAGCAACTGCATGTGGTACATACGACAATTATAGCAAAAGGGAGGTGTGAGAGTTGGAGAGCCTACATGGTTACAGAAGTAGTGTTATATAGATTCCAGGTAGAACTTTTAAAAATAATATTGTATATTTTAATTGCCTTATAAACCACTAAAAAGTACTACACAAACGTACTTTAACTACCTAAGAAAATGAGAAATCTGCAAGACCACCAGCTATAACCCATCCTTCCCTTCCTAATGGTACCCAGATTCAATATATTATACTCTGCATTCCAGTGACTGCATGCAGGAAGCTTGTAAAAAAAAAAACAAATGTGCTCAGGTTTAGCTAATTCTTTATAGCTTCAAGTAGTCAATGCTGCTATTGCAGCTAGCTACCTAGTATACCTGTTCATTGTGGCCTTTTCTGTAATCTATCAGACATTGAAATTGCTAGGTTTCCAGTCCAAAGAGTGAGAAAGATATGTGATAATTTTTAGATTAGACATATATGAAATACATTTGGAAAATAAAAGCTAAACAGTCCTGTCAATACTCTGCTGTTGCCATTGTGATTTCATTAATTATAAGTTGCAAGTCTGAAACTATTTATTTTACTGTTTTGCAATGCTTTTTAAGAAATTCACAGCAAGCCCTTCGGCAGTAGGGAAAGAAAAAAATATAAGAGCATAGTTCATTAAAAAAAAAAAGTATTGAAATTCCATCTCTTACAAAAGTTGTTGATAAGCCTGTGACTTAATTTTTGCCAAAATTTACTTTCCATTATGGGAGTCTAGTGTTTTTTTTCACAGCGTGGAAACAAGACAAAAATTGCTAAAGAAGTATTAGAATCCACTATTAAAGGCAGCACTTTGTTTTTTATTGCACTGGCTGGGACATCCACTAGAGTTACATAGAAGCAATGAGATCAGGCATTTAGTCTCATTTTTTATCTTAAGTAGAAAAGGCAATATTTAAAAAATAAATATTATGTTTACTATAGAAATTTTTGGTGGTACCCATCCCACTCTGCTATTTTTTTTTAAACATGAGTGCTGTAGAATTTTACAAAATGCTTTTTGGTACATATGTCACAGTGATCTCATTTTTCTTTCTCTTTGTAAATGTGTAAATAACACTGATTGATTTTTTCAAGTATTAAGTCAGCATACAGATCCAATTGAATATCACTTGTTTATGATGTATTATCTTTTTAACATATCATTGAATTTGGTTCATTAATATTATATTTAGGGTTTTTGTATTAGAACTATTTCATAGATACCTAATGTAATAAAACCAATTGCTCTATTAATACATTGACATATTAAATGTATATGATTTTATCATTTAGAGACTCTCTTTCAAATTATCTGTGAATAAAAAGTTACATGTTGACTCTAACAGTGAGTAAAAGAGAACACACACAAGAAACAGATAATAAAATACCATAGAGTGAAACAAGATCATACCTCAGAGACACAGTGGACTAGCAAAGCTCAGGAAATGATAAGGAAATTGTCAACAATGGGTAGAGAATAACATATTGAGAACAGTTTGGCATCTTTCGTAAAATAGAATAAGGCATATCCTTAGTGAAACAAGAGTATAAAAACTTAAATGAATGAGAGGCAGATGAAATGTACCAAAATGAGATGATGAATGAAGAAATGAGATTTACGAGGCAGTGGATGATCAGAGAACTTTTGAGAGAGTTAACAACCAAAAACTAGAATTAAAATCTGTGTTAGAGTATTACAGCAGAATTGAAATAGCTGAGCATAAAATCAGCAGGGCTTTCAGTTTAAAAGCCAGCTTTATCTATCTATCTATTTAAATTACTTTTTATTGTTGTTCAAGTACATTTGTCTTCTTTTCTCTCCCATCACTCCCCTCAACACTGCCCATCCCCACCACCCACTATCTAACCTAACCCCTTTGGATTTGTCCGTGTGTGCTTTTTACATATTCTTGATGACGCTTTCCCCACTCTCCCCCATTATCCCTCTCCCCACTCCTCTCTGATTACTGTCAGTTTGTTCTTTATTTCAATGTCTCTGGTTATATTCTGTGTGCTTGTTTGTTTCGTTGATTAGGTTCCACCTGTAGGTGAGGTCATATGGTATTGTCTTTCACCACCTAGCTTATTTCACTTAGCATAATGCTCTCCAGTTCCATTCATGCTGTTGTGAAGGGTAGGAGCTCCTTCTTTCTGCTGCACAGTATTCCATTGTGTAAATGTACCACAGTTTTTTTTATCAACTCATTTACTGACGGGCACTCAGGTTACTTCCAGCACTTGGCTATAGTAAATAACACTGCTATGAACATTGGGTGTATAGGTCCTATAGAATTGGCATTTCACAATTTCTTACAGTATAATCTCAGTACTGGAATTGCTGGGTCAAAAGGGAGTTCCATTTTTAGTTTTTTGAGGAAATTCCAAACTGTTTTCCACAGTGGCTGTGCCACAAACAGTACACTAAGGTCCCCTTTTCAGAACAACCTCTCTGGCATTCATTTTTTGCTGATTTATTTATGATGACCATTCTAACCAGTGTGAAGAGGTATCTCATGGTTTTAATTTACATCTCTCTGATGGCTAGTGATGCTGAGCATCCTTTCATATGTCTGTGGGCCCTCCGTATATTCTCATTGGAGAAGTGTCTATTCTATCTTTTGCCCATTTTTTAATTGGGTTGTTTGTCTTCCTGGCGTCGAGTTGTGTGAGTTCTTTATATATTTTGGTGATCCAACCCTTGTCCAAGGTACCATTTTCAAATATATTTTCCCATATGGTTGGTTCCCTTTTCATTTTACTGATGTTTGCTTTAGCCATGCAGAAGTATTTATTTTCATGAGATCCCATTTGTTCATTCATTCCTTTATGTCCTTTGCCCCAGAGGATATATCAGTGAAAATGTTGCTACTTGGAATATCTGAGATTTCCTTGCCTATGTTCTCCTCTAGGACTTTTATGGTGTCATGAATTATATTTAAGTCTTTTATCCGCCATTAATTTATTTTTGTGTATGGTGTAAGTTGGTGGTTGAATTTCATTTTTTTGCATGTAGCTGTCTAGATCTCCCAAGGCTATTTGTTGAAAAGGCTATTTTTACTCCATTTTATGCTTCTGCTCTCTTGTTAAATATTAATTGACCACAGAGACATGGGCTTATTTCTGGGCTATCTATTCTATTCAATTGATTTGAGGGTATGTTCTTATGTCAGTACCAGACTGTTTTGATTACCGTGGCTTTTTAATATAGTTTGATACCAGGAATTGTGATACCGCCTACTTTGTTCTTCTTTCTCAAAATTGCTGCAGCTATTCAGGGTCATTTATGGTTCCATATGAATTTTTAAAATGTTTATTCCATATCTGGGAAATATGTAGTTGGTATTTCAATAGGGATTGCATTGAATCTATAAATTGCTTTGGGTATTATGGACATTTAATGATGTTAATTCTTCTAATCCATGAACACAGTATATACTTCCATTTATTTGTGTCTTCCTTAATTTCTCTCTTCAGTGTTGTGTAGTTGTCTGAGTAAAGGTCTTTTACCTCCTTGGTTACATTTATTCCTAAGTACTTTATTTTTCTTCTTGCTTTAGCAAATGGGTTTTTTTCTCCTGATTTCTATTTCTGATATTTCATTGTTGGTGTACAAAAGTGCCTTCGATATCTGAATATTGACTGTGCGTGCCCCTGTTTTGTGAAATTCACTTATTAGGTAGAGTACTTTCTTAGTGTAGTCTATAGAGTTCCTATGTACACTGTCATGTCATCTACAAACAATGACAGTTTTATTTCCTCCTTTCCAATTTGGATGACTTTTATTTCTTTTTTCTTGTCTGATCACTGTGGCTAGGACTTCCAATACTATGTTGCCTAGAAGTGGTGAAAGCAGACATCCTTCCTTGTCTTGTTCCTGATATTAGTAGGAAAGCTTTTAGTTTTTGCCCATTGTGTATGATGTTTGCTGTAGGTTTTTCATGTCCTTTATTATGTTGAGGTATGCTCCCTCTACTCCCACTTTGCTTAATGTTTTTAATCATAAATAGGTGCTGTACTTTATGAAATGCTTGCTCAACATATATTGATATAATCATGTGATTTTTGTCTTTCCTTTTATTTATGTGATGTATTATTTTTATTGATTTGCAAATATTGTACCATCCTTGCATTCCTAGGAGGAACCCCACTTGACATGGTGTACGTACTGCTGGATGTGGTTTGCCAATATTATTTTGAGGATTTTAGCATCTATGTTCATCAGCGATATTGGTCTGTAATTTTCATTCTTTGTTGTATCTTTATCTGGTTTTGCTATTAGGATGATGCCAACTTCCTAGAAAGAGTTTGGGAATTTTTCTCATCTTGGACTTTTCAGAACAGTTTGAGAAGGATAGGGATTAGTTCTTCCTTAAATGTTTTGTAAAATTCTCCTGTGAAACCATCTGGTCGAGGGTTTTTGTGTGCCTTGAGTTTTTTTATTATTGCTTCAGTTTCACCAGCTACTATCAGTTTGTTTAGACTTTCTGCTTCTTCTCATTCAGTTTTGGAAGATTATATTTTTCTAGAAATTTATTTCACCCAGGTTTTCAAATTTCTTGGCATATAGTTGCTTGTAGTAAGTTCTTACTGTCCTTTGTATTTCTGTGTTATCAGCTGTAATCTCTACTCTTTTATTTCTGATTTTGTTTTTTGGGGTCCTTTCTATTTTTTTCTTCATGAGTCTGCCTAAAGAATTGTCAATTTTGTTTACCTTTTCAAAGTATCATCTCCCAGATTTATTGATCCTTTGAATTGTTCTTCTACTCTCTATGTCATTTAATTCTGCTCTGATCTTAGTTATTTCATTCCTTCTATTTCCTCTTGGTTTTCTTTGCTGTTATTCCTCCAGTTCTTGTAGATGTAGGGTTAGGTCATTTATTTAAAGTGTTTCTGTGTCTTTTTGGTAACCCTGAACTGCCCTAACAGGACTGCCTTTGCTGTGTCCCACAGGTTTTAGACTGTTTTGCATTCATTTTCATTTGCTTCCAGAAAGTTTTTGATTTCTTCCTTGATCTCATTATTAACATATTCATTGTTTAATAGCATGCTATTCAATCTCCATGAATTTGAGTGTTTTTTTAGTTTTTCCTTGTGGTTGGTTTCTAGTTTCAAGGTCTTGTGGTCCAACAAAATGCTTGATATGATTTCAATTTTCTTGAATTTGTTGAGGCTTGTTTTATGCCCTATCATATGATCTATCTTTGAAACTGTTCCATGTGTATTTGAAAAGAATGTGTATTTTGCTTCTTTGGGTTGAAATGTTCTATATATATCAGTTAAGTCCATTTGATCTAATACGTCATTCAGTTCCACAATATCCTTGTTGATATTTTGTTTGGAAGATCTATCCATTTTTGACAGTGGGGTGTTAGAATCCTTTGCTATAAGCATGTTGCTATCTATATCTTTCTTGAAGTCCTTCAAGTTTTCTCTTATATATTTGGGTGCTCCTATGTTGGATGCATATAGGTTTACAATGTTTATGTCTTCTTGATGGATTCCTCCTTTGAGTATTATGAAATGTCCTTCTGGATCTCTTTTTATGGTTTTTCTTTTGAAGTCTATTTTGTCTGATATAAGTAATGCTTTTTTTTTTCCTGTCCATTTGCTTGGAATATTTTTCCAACCCTTTACTTTCAGTTTGTGTAGGTCTTTTATTCTGAGGTGGGTGTCTTGTAGGCAGCATATATTTGAGTCATGTTTTCTTACCCATTCAGCTACCCCATCTTTTGATTGGAGTATTTAATCCATTTACACTTAAAGTTATTATTGATAGGTATGCATTAATTTTTCTCCCTCTGTACCTGTGTTCCTCTTTCTCTCACTCTGTTTCTTACTCTTCTTATAGCAGTCCTTTTAGCATACCTTGCAGTGCTGGTTTGATGGCAGTATATTCTTTCATCCTTCATTTGTCTGGGAAACTCCTTGTTTTTCCTTCCATTTTAATTGAGAGCCTTGTTGTGTAGAGTAGTCTTGGTTGAAGGCCTTTGCTTTTCATTACTTCTAATATTTCTTGCCATTCCTTTCTGGTTTGCAGTGTTTCTGTTGAGAAATCAGCTGCTGACTTCATCAGAGCTTCCTTGTATACTACCTCTTGTTTGACCCTTGGTGCTTTTAAGATTCTGTCTTTGTCTTTAAAGCTTGGCATTTTAATTATGATATGTCTTGTAGTAGGCCTCTTTAGGTTCATCTTGATTGGGACTCTCTGTGCTTCCTGAACTTGCATGGTTTTTCCCCTTTCCATGTTTGGGAAGTTTTCTGTCATCATGTTTTCAAACAGGATTTCTATCCCTTGTTTTTTTTCTTCTCCTTCTTGTATCTTATGATTCGAATGTTGTGTTTCATGTTGTCCTGAAGTTCCCTTAAGCTATCTTCATATTTTTTAACCTTTTTTTGTGCAGCTGCTATACCTGGGTATTTCTTTCTACCTTGTCTGCTAGCTCACTAACTCAATCCTCTGCTTCATCCAATCTGCTTATAATTCTTCTAATGTATCCTTTTTTTATTTCAGAAATTGTATTTTTCATTTCTTCCTGGATCTTTTTCATAGTTTCTATTTACTTTTTCATACTGTTGTTGTTCTCACTCAGTACCTTATAGTTGTGTGTGAGTTCCTTGAGCATCCTTATCACCGTTCTTTTGAATTCTATATCTGTTAGTTTACTTGCCTCCTTTTTGTTTAATTCTTTTAGTGGGGAGTTTTCCATTCCTTTCAATTTCAGGTTCTTTCTTTGTCTGTCCAATTTAGGTGAGTCTTTTTGTTTATGTGATTACAGATTATCTGCTTTGTCAGCTGTCTTCTTGGGTGAACTTCTGTGGTAGGAGTTCTGTAGAATCAGTGGTATGGTCCCTTTGATCACCTTATCTGGATGCTCTAGGGTTCCCCTTTTCTCTGTTTGTGTGGGCTCTCTTGTTGTATTTGTGTTTTACCTGTTGGTGGTTCCCTTATTAGTGGGTTCTCTCCTTCAGCAGGTTTACTGGTATTCAAAACTACCACCTTATATTGTATGTGATCAGGACAGGGAAAATGTGAAATGGAGTAAGACAGTGGGAGAGTATTCTATGAGGTTTAAAGTACCAACATGTAGAGAAGAGATAGGATATCCTTTGGAGAAGTATAGCAATAAGCATCATATTTCATCCAACTAGCCAGTTTTATAAAAGATGAAAAAGAGATAACATTCTTATCAGAGGGGAAAAAGAATGTGAGCTGACTTCAGATAGCAGAGCACTTATATGAGGTTAGATGGTGAGATATAGTGAGAGTAAGAGATAGAACCTTGGCATAGTGTGTGAGAGAATAAAGTTAACCACAACAGTAATAAAGCTGAGGAAGATGGTGAAATGGACCAAGACCAGGGAAGAAGGGTGCTGTGTGGGATTTGGAACAACACTAATATGACAAGAAATATACAGTCTGAATAAAAAGAATAAAATGTAAAAGATCAAGAATAGTGTGTTTTTGTGAATAAGTGATGTGAAGAAGAAAATTAAAATGCAATATAAAAGGGAGAACAAAGACAACCAGGCAAACAATGAAATCAAACAAACAAAGAAAAGTAAATGGAAAGAAGAGAAATAAAAAATAAATAAGTAAATAAAAATAACAAAAAAAAGTGCAAGTTCTGAAGGATAGTAAAGTGAAATTTGTCTAAGTTGTTGGCATTAGCCTTCTGATCTCTCTTTGGATCTGTCTTTGGTCTTTTCAGAGCTCCAGATATTATTGTCTTACACTTGCAAGGAAAAAAGAAAAGAAAAAAAGAAAAAAAAGAAAGCCTCCTGCTGACTTTAAACCTGCCAAAGGGTTTCTGCTGGTCTTCCTTGATGCTGTATGTGGAGGGGAGCTGGGCTCCATTTTTATCCCTTTCCTGTGGTTATGCAAGGGAGGGGGCTTGGTCTGGGCTACAATATTCACAGGTGACCAGCCTCCAACCCAAGCCTTCAGAGTGCTGCTCAGCCCACACTGTACATATGTGCTAGGTTGGCACCTTTAATCAACCTTGTTGTTCAACCCTTTGATTAGCCCATGAGGTCCTCTGGGTGGGAGCAAATCACTCTCCTCCTCTTCCCTTTTTGCTGGCCTGGATGCTGCATGCATGCAAAGACCCTCTGCAGTTTAGTTCCCCTATTAAATTAAGTCACTCTGGGGACTGCTACCTCTCTGAGTCCTTACTGCTCCCCTTTTGATAAATCCATGAGGTGCCCTGATTTGGAGCAAATCACAATGCCCCTCCTCCCTTTTTGCTGGTCTGGATGCTGCACAGCTGCTGTGGGCAAGAGGTCCTTGCACCATGGTTGAGAGCCTTTTTGAGTGAATGATCCTTGGCTGTGGGCAGCTGTTCCTAAAAAGCACCCAGCTTTTCACAGAGCCCAACTTTCTGACTAGTCCCGAGACCATTTGGGTCATAGTCAGTCATGGCTCAACTCTTCTACCATCTCCAAGTATTACCTGGCTCCCTAATTTCTCTAGTATTGTCCCAGCTGGTGACCAGAGTCCTAGCCTGGGAACACCACCTGCTGTGTGTCTCCCACTGAGTCTTTATCCCCTGAGCAACTTCAAGTGTCCTGGTCTCGCCTGGCATGGACCTGTGGCTTCCCTGCTCTGGGAGGGTAAGGAACTGCCAAGTTAGAATAGCTCACCTGGGTCTCCTCCAAAGCTCCTGTGGCAGCTGGTTCCTGGCACAGGGCCCTGGGACCTTCCCGTTGGCCTACAAAGTCTCCTTACCATCCATTTTTAAAATGTCCTCTTCAATCTTGTCTTCCAAACTTAGTATCAGTTGGGATTTGTTGGCTGTTCACTCTGTGCTTTGGGAGATCGGTTAGGTGTCCCAGCTGGGTGCATGAGCAACTGGGGTACGTGAGCATGGGTTCAACTCCCACCTACCTCACTGCCATTTTCAAAAAGTCAGTTTTAAACTGCACATTTAATGAGCCCCTCTGGCAACCCCACTGAAATAAATAATGAAATACAAAACTGGAATAAACATGATTCACCACTTGAAACTAAAGAAATATGTTACCCAAAGGGAAAACAAAAATTCAAAGATTCTGTGATGTAGAATGTAAAAGTCCTGGATAAAATAAAGGGCCAACAGTTTCTTAGAGAAGTGCATGTACTTGGAAGCGAGAGGAAGCCCTCCAGCAAATTCCCAAAACCAGTTACAAGTTTTAAGAAGCAAGGCCTGAAGGTAACTTTTGGATGTTACATAATTGACACAGTTCAGATGTAGCTCCACCAGGACCAGTGGTAACCAGCACTTTATGACCATTCCAGCTAAAGGAAGGAGGTCCTGCTCCAACTGGCTCCTAATGAAAGAGGACCTATCTCTTTACAAAGCACCTATACTGGTCCTGATATCTTTAAGCTATCATCAACAATGAAAGGAAAAAAAGAAAGAAAGAAAGAAAGAAAGAAAGAAAGAAAGAAAGAAAGAAAGAAAGAAAGAAAGAAAGAAAGAAAGAAAGAGGGAGGGAGGGAGGGAGACTTCAGCAGAACACACAGTTTCATTTACCTCTTCATCATTCTCTTGTGTTTGAAGACCACTATACATCCATTCACAAAAGAAAAAGTCAGCAAATTAACATGTGGCTCTCAGTCTTCAGCCCTGAATATCTGGACAGTGCTGTACATGGTCACTAACCCTGCCCATCTTGATTCCCAATATTAGACAAATATAGAGCTGTCTTCTCAAGAAAAGCAAAAAGAAAAACTTTATGATTTTAAAGAAACTTAGGAATAAAATAAATGTTTTCTCCTAAGACAAATTATACTCAGAAAGAAAAAGCCCTCAAGAAATATTTTACTTCATGTACTTACCAAGATCTGAATTTAAAATAAAGTGTGAAAAAAATGAACAATCTTAAACTATTGTTTTTAGATGAAAAATTATCAAAATGTGTAAAGTCAATGAAGGTAGGGAATCTCAGGTTCGAAACTGTAGAAAACAAACAGTGGATTAAAAATCTGGTTTGTAAAATATTAAATGGAGCCCTGCAGAAAAAGGACAAGTCATGAATACAAGTTCCGGGCTAGAATCTATGAAGACAAAATATTTATGTACAAAGACATACACATTTAAGAAAAGCAGATGAATAAGCAATAAAGAAAAAAGAAATTTTATTGAGTTGAGGATTGATACTTCACACTGAAAATCTTTATTAAAATAGTCTACCAAGATTGGTGATGGTGAAGTTGCTGAATTTTAAAAACTGAAAGGCAAAAAGAGAACCTTAGTTCTCATTTATATGACTCACTGAACATAAATATTTTCCTTTTTTTCCCTCAAAATCTCATGAAATGACAAAATTACCCTGATATAGGGAAAGGTGTTAATGCTAAACCATTGAGAGTAATGCCTTCAAAAGGAAAGAAATATATACTATTTCTGGAAGATATTAAGCTAAGGGTACAATATGGATCCCTATACCTATTATAGCTGAGGAATCTTGAAACCTAAAAAAATAAAAAAGGTAACTTATGAAAAAGTAAGCTTTCCAGAAAAAATTCCTTGAAAACACTATGATAGGGAGCAAGAACAAAGAAGCTGTTACAGAATATGGGTCTTTTTGACTGTGTTAAAATTACAAAATAGTTCCTGCAACCCTCTACATTTAGGCCTACTGTCTGTTATATTTTTCAACTGAGTAAAGCCTATGGGAGCTTCTTTTACAGACCATAGGAAGTCTTCCAAGGGGGCCTCTACTGGCGTGACTTTGAGCTCTCCCTGTCGGGTTCAGGGACATTTACATTATCCAGATAGGATTCTTTTGCACCCCTAAGGCAAAGTCTGTCTGCTTTTATGCCTTGTCCACTTGACAAAATTGACCTCAGCACTCATTGCTATGACCCATGTACCATGGAACTCTCATGAACAAGATCACAGCTGAATCTATATGCTCATTAACACATGGAAACAGGTGAAAAAATAAATAATCACCTGACATTAAAGGAAAAAAAATAATTAAAAAAATAACACTGCAGCTTCTGGTCAAGATGGCAACATAGGCAGACATGGCCTGCCTCTTCATACGACCACATCAAAATTACAACTAAAATATAGAACAACTGACCCTCAGAAATGTCAGAAATTGAGTTGAATGGAAGTTTGACAGCTACAAAGTTGAAGAAACCACATCCATCCAGACTGGTAGGAAGGGCACAGATGTGGATTGGGCTGGCTGCACACTCACATGGATAAAAATTCAGGAGAGATATCTTGGGAGCCAGGAGTCCTAGACCCACACAAGGCCCCCATCCCAGGATTCCAGTGCCAGGAAGTTAAGTCCTCACAACTTCTGGCTGCAAAAACCAGCAGAGATTGAGTCAGTGATGGAGGCTGCTGGAACCCTAAGCAGTTCCTCTTGGAGAACCCACACATGAAATCACCTACTCCGACTCACTCCCATTGAGCTCCAGCACTGGGGTGGCACCTCGAAGGACACCAGTGGTATATAGGGAAAGATTGAAGTGTCTGGCATCGGGGTGAGCAGGAGACATTGTCCCTTTAATGAGCCTCCCCCATCAAAGCCAGTAGGTTGGTGCCATATCTGAGACTCCATCAACCTGGCTAACACTGTGTGATCCACCTTGGAGATCCACAGAGGCTCTATCTGACCCAACCTATGGGCCCACCCAAGCTGCTTTTCAGTAAGAAGGCTGGTCTTTGCTCCTAAATCCTATCAATCAAGCAACATCTGGCTTCAGTGAGCCCTAGCAGAAGGCAGATTAGAGTCACAGCTTGGTTTCACCTGAAAATCTCCAAGCCCAGCACAAGTAGCAGCCATCTCAGATTGTTTTATAGATCAGGCAGAGTTCCCTGGGCAAAACACAGGTGGAGCTTGAATTTGGCCTGTACCACCCAGGAAACCCCAGGGCCAATGCTCCCAGTCGACAGCATCAGGCCACATTGGAGCACTGCCAACCTGCCCCTGTACAGCTGATCCTCCTCAGAGGGCAGAGGTTGGTGGTCAGTGGCCACAGCCAGTCCTTGCAGCTGACTGTGCTTGGTAAATCCCTCTCATTGACCTGCCAACAGCAATCAAGGCCCAACTGCAAGAAGAGGATGTACTCAACCCATGCAAAGTGTGTACCTTGAGTACCCAGCTTGGGTGATAGGAGAGGCTGTGCCACTGGACCCTATAGGGCACCTACTATATTAGGCCACACTTTGAGACACAGAGTCAAAGCAGCTCTACCTAATATACAGAAACAAACACAGGGAAGCCACCAAAACAAGGAGACAAAGAAACATGGCCCAAATGAAAGAACAGATCAAAACTCCAGAAAAAAAGCTAAATGAAATGGACGTAAGCAATCAGATGCAGAATTCAAAACACTATTTATAAGGATATTCAAGGAACTTAGTGAGGACCTCAACAGCATAAAAAGACCCAGTCAGAAATGAAGGATATGCTAATTGAAGTAAAGAACAATTTAGAGGGAAACAAGAGTAAAGTGGATGAAGCTGAGAATCAAATCAATGATTTCAAACATAAGGAAGCTGAAAACAACCATGTAGAATAACAAGAAGAAAAATGAATCCAAAAAAGTGAGGATAGTATAAACAGCCTCTGGGACAACTTTAAGCAGTCCAACATTTGTTTCATAGGGGTGCCAGGAGTAGAAGAGAAAGAGCAAGAAATTGGAAATCTATCTGAAAAAATAGTGAAAGAAAACTTCCCTAATTAGTGAAGGAAATAGACATGCAAGTCCAGGAAGCACAGAGTCCCAATTATGATGGATGCAAAGAGGCCCACTCCAAGACACATCATTATTCAAAGGCCAAAGGTTAAAAATACAGACTCAAAAACAAAAGAAAAGAAGTTAGTTACTGGAAGATGCCCACATGGGAAGTGGGAGAGGTGTAGAATGGGTAAAAAGGTAAGGAGATTAAGAAGTACAAATAGGTAGTTACAGAGTAGGCATGGGGATGTAAAGTACAGTATAGGAAGTAGAGTAGCGAAAGAACTTATAAGCATGACCCATGGACATGATCAATGGTGGGGGTTAACCTGAGGGAGTAGGGTGTGCTAGGTGGAGGGGGACAAAAGGGGAATAATCAGGAAAACTGTAATAGCATAATCAATAAAATATAATTTTGAAAAACCTAATACCGTAATAGACAGAAATCAAAATGAACAATCAATGATACTAGTGGAATTGGAGTTAGCATTGAACACAGAAAGATTTTAACTATTTCATAATATTAACATGTTCACAGTGATGAAAGGATTTTCTGAAAAATAGAAAATAACTTGTTTCTTAAAATTAAAAATATGATGAATAAGACTAAAAATTACAAAAACACACAGGTGGGATAGCAGAATTGTCATGGCAAAAGATTATTTTGGTGATTTGGAAGATAAAGATAAAAAATTATCTGAACACACAGTTTAAAAAATCAAAGCCACAAAAAATAAATGACAAAAAGCAGAAGACATTCAGGCAAGCCAATAGTCTTTGAAGATTCAAACTGACATCATCTTCTCATCCAAAACACTGGATTCTAGAAAATAACAAACAAGAATGATTTTGAATTGAAAGATCCTATCTCTATCAAAATTTTGATTAAATATGAGGAAAAACAGACTTTTAGACATCAGTGAAAAGGAACTATATTTTGCTTATACTGAGAAATGGATCTTAACATCGGGAGAATATATAATGATGAACATAACTTTAAATAGTTACAGATAATAAAACTATGGAACTTAATTCAGTTGTTAAATAAGTGCCCTCTTCCCCAAACATAAGGGTCCAGGAGGAAGAGAAGTATTCAAATCATACTAGAATCTTTGCTTTGCTCTGTGGGTGCTTACTGGTGGGCTGTGGTTAGCAACCAGTTTTGACATTGATAAGAAGTTCTATGTTTAAATATAACAACTAATGGAAAATACATGCAGAGTAAGAAGTCCAATCCACGAGAATAACAGCAAAAGGATCAGGTTAACAAAGCCCAGGTCAAGGAAAAAGAATCCACTGTAACTTGACAAAATTTAAGGAGAAAATATATCCTAGATCTAGAATTGTTGTTGATTATATTTTATGAAATCGTATTCACTTAAAGTCACCTGGAAATATCAGATAAAATGCAAGAGTCTTTTAATTTCCCTGATGAACTCTCAAGAATGTTAGAGAAATTTTCATAGTCTAATATCTAGGAGGAGACAAGTCATCAGGATCATAAGCTAAAACTGAAGACTGGCTGTTCTAAGGTCATTTTCCATTTACAGTAAACTCAGGTCCAACTCTTAACAATCTCAAGGTCTTTAATAGAAAATTTTAGAGTTAGACTGAATCCACCATATCAATGGTAACCTTCTCAGAAGGTTACACCCTCAGAGAAAGGTACTTATTTTCAAAGACAGATAACAAGAAATATTAGTTGCCTTGATTGTGGTGCAGTGTAAATTAAAAAAAAAAATCCCTTCCAAAAATCATAATTGCAGTCTTCTCCATACACAGGTAAGAAGGTTACATTTATTTGAATGTTATAAAAATACAACTTCTGGATATGAACTTAAAATGGTTTCAGGTCCTTGACACCCTTTTCAGGAGGTAAAAAGAAGCCAGCTTTCTCAGCGCTGTCACAAATGAGTACCTGGTGAAAATGAGCTCGCACACAGGAAGAAGCCACTTTGAGCTAAAGTAAACTGAACAATCAAGAAAATTAAATCTCCAAGGAGCTTTGACAGAGGAATTATTAGTTATAGAATATGAAAACTTTATTTAAAATGTTTTCAAAAATAAAAAGAGAATTTAAAATATACAAAAGAAAATGCTATTTATGAAGAATGTTATCTTAAAAATAAGCCAAGTCATAACTTTTAGAAATTAAAAATTACACCCATTTAAACTAAAAACTCAGTGAATAGGTTGAAAAGCAGAATAGACATAACCGGATAGTGAAATAGTGAAATAAAAGACTGATCTCAAGAAATTACCCAAGAGGCAGCACAGAAATTAAACATATGAAAGATAGACCTAGACACAATGGTGGAGAGACTGATAAGGATGAACATATGTACTTGGGTGCAGAAGAAAAGAACAGAGAGAATGAAGGAAAGACAATGTATAAGGAGTAAATCCTAGACTTAATTAAGTACCTTGCCCTTCAAATCCTGGAAGTAACACATACCTTAAGCAGGAAAATAAAAAGAAAGTACTTAGGGTATTAGTTAAGGTAGTGCTAGCTGCCATAGTAAATCCTAAAATGTTTAATGGCTCAAACCTGATAAAAGTTTATTTCTTACTCACATAAAATCCAAAACAGGAATTTTGACTATCCAGTCTCATCTATCATTTCTGCTCTCATTCATTTGTATAGAAAAGTGCAAAGAAAGGTGGGAAATGCAGTGTAACTATCCAGTAAATTCAGGAAAAATAAGAAAAAGACATTGATGAATACGTAGACATTTTATCTGATACATCATGAAAGATTTATTTTATCCTTCCCCTGGTACAAGGACATAATTGAAATGCCTATCTAGTCATTAAATCTGGTTTATGTATTTCATGTTTGTGTGTAGCTCCCCATTGGCCATAGTCTATGAATAAAAATGTTATCTGCTCTCTTTAATGTGGAGAGTTGGAGAAGGCATGGAGTATGCACACTAAGCACTTTCATTGTGAATAGCTAAGTCACTTGTCCATAGGACTAATGAAATCTGTTTTGGCAGGCTTTGTAAAAGCAACTTCCTTGGATGTGGAAAAAGTTTTCTTGAAGAGATTTTCATAAGTTTCTCTGGCTGTCTCTGAAGCGGCTGAGGGAACCTATCTATACGTTCCAGCAGATATTAGGAGTTATTATAAAGTAATGTAGTAACTAAACTGCAGTATTAATACTGCAATAGTAGAACAAAACCATGAACAAATTTCCACCAATGATAGAAACAAAACAGTGAAAAAGAACCAGAAAATCTTACATATATTTGGTAAGTTGGCATATACAAAGATAAACATTTTTTAAATGTTGTAATTATATAAAAATACACCCTATTTATACCATCTCCAAAAAATTACATGTGGCTTGAATAACTACACATGAAAGAAATTTTAATAGAAGTTACAGGCATCAATAGGCTGAAGGAATTTTTGAAGAAGATACAAACATGCAAAATTAAAGCAAAAGATTGACACAACTGACTACATTAATACTAAAAGTTCTGTATGAGAAAAATAACTATAAATTAAAAAATAAACTGCGCACATATTTTTCACAATGTTTGTATATAACAATAGGCTGGTGTCCAAAACAAAGTACTCCTAAAACTCAGTGAAAAAACATACAAACTGCAAATATAAAAAGTTCAAAGGTAGAAACATAAGAATTCTTATACTGACAAAAAAAGTATTTCTAAATACATATCACATGTCATGGATTTTGGCTATCAGAATAAAAATCTTAAAAAATGTAGTATGATACATGATACTGGTGAGGTTTAGAATAATGAGTACTCTCCACACATTGTTGGAAGATAGGCGATTGGTGACAGCTTTTAGAAAGATTTTATTCATTACATATCAAAGTGCAAATGCAATCACAAAGGTATATTAAAATTTATATAAGAATCTTTATTAGTTTATTGGTTATAGTAGCCCAAATTAGAAAGCAATCTAAATATTGTCAATAGGAAAATAATTCAATTATCTTATACCTTAAAAATGGAGTATCATAATTATTAAAATATATATGGACCTATACCTACTAATTAGAAAAACCTAAATTTTCAAAAAGGTATTTTACAGAACAATTCATATGGAATAATCTCATCTACACAAATAAATTAATCTTTCCCTGAAATTTGCTATATATATTTATATGTAAATAAGCAGCTAAAAGGACATACCCAGTCCAGTGATAGAACTTAATATTTGATGAGGAGGAACTGTGTATGGAAAATAACATTTTATAAAATTCTTCTAGATGTATTTTCACAAACCTGGGTGACTACAGTCTTCACAGTTACATTAGATTAGGATTAAGAGAGCACAATACATCAATCATTCAAGATGAACTTATTTCCTCAACAATCACAGGAAAGACATATGTCTTTCATACAATTGTAGGGTATTAGAGGACACATATGTCTTCTCACACTCCTCTCCTTATTCATCCCTCCCCTCAAGAATGACTAATCTAATCAGCAATATTGGTGAGAATTTAACATCCATTGAACATGTAACCAGAAGGTGAGAAGTTTAGACATAGTCACCAGGGGAAGACTGGCTATTCCAGTATGGTACCTTCTTTCTTTCCTGTATACCCCCACTATCTTGCAATGAAGTCATTACCAGACACCTCTAAATAAAGCCTATATGTATCCTTGTTTGGTTTCCTTTGTTATTTTCTTTAAATAGTAGTACTAGAAGGAGGCATTTCACTCAAAAATTGAAATAAATAATACACTGAACTCAAATAAAATAAATAAAAGATAGAATATAATAATTATAACATCAGAAATTAATAGTAAAAATAGACTTTATGAGTAAGTTTTAAAGTTTTTGTTCCTTAAAAAGATCAGGGAACATGTGTAAAGGACCCATGGACAAAGCCAAAGGGGGGTAGGATTGAAATTGGGAGGTGGGGGTGAGTAGGGTAGAGTAGTGGGGGGAAAAGGGAGACAACTGTACTTGAATGACAATAAAAATGCAATTAAATAAAAAATGAAGTAATTATTGTCAAAGAAAAAGAGTCAGCCAAGACATACAAAACTCTGGCAAGCAGTCAAGGAAACAGACGCACACATGCAAATCAAAGGAATGATATTAGGAAAACATCTCAAAAGCTACTATGTAAAAATGTACTTATGTATCTAGATAAAATAAGTAGTTATGTAGAAATATAAATAACAAACTTGACTTGGGGGTTATACATAGCTTAAATATACTTTTATCCATCTAAGAGCCTGCAAATACAGTCAAATATCTAACCCAAAGAGCATTCGGCCCAAACGGTTTTATGCCAAAGTTTTGATGATGGAACTCGATGAAACTAGTGTCTTTGTGTCATGTAAATTGTTCAAGAGCCTCAAAAAGAAAAAAGATTTTAAATTTGTAACAAAAAGTGAAAAAATATATAGAAGTAGATGAATAGGTCATTGAAACAGAACAAGACAACCTGTGTATATATGGCAATATAATATATGCAGAAGGTGGCCATGCAAATCAGTAAGAAACAAATAGATTATTCAATAAATGGTATTGAGACAATTCCATTCAATAAATGGTATTGAGACTATTCATCTGGTAAAAAATATAAATACCTCACGCAATATACAGAAACAAATTCTAGATAGATAATATATTGTTACTTTCCCTTATGAATGCTATAAAATAAACTATAAAGCATTTCAGATTTCAGATACCCCAAACAGCAATATTTTCACCGATATGCCCCCTAAAACAAGGGATATAAAGGAAAGAATAAACAAATGGAACTATATCAAATTAAAAAGCTTCTGCATGGCTAAAGAAAACATCAGCAAAATGAAAAGGGAACCAACTACATGGGAAAATATATTTGCTAATGATACCTCAAACAAACGTTTGATCTCCAAAATATATAAAGAACTCACATGACTCCACTCCAGGAAGACAAAAAATCCATTTAAAAAATGGGCAAAGGAACACTTCTGCAAGGAGGATATACAAAGTGCCCAGGGATATGTGAAAAAATACTCAATGCCACTAACCACTAGAGGATGCAAATTAAAACCACAATGAGATACCACTACACACTAGTCAGAATGACCATCATTAACAAATCAACAAACAACAAGTGCTGGCAAGGTTGCGGAGAAAAGAGAACTCTAGTGCACTGTTGGTGGGAAGGCAGACTGGTGCACCCACTGTGGAAAACAGTTTGGAATTTCCTCAAAAAACTAAAAATGGAACTGTCTTTTGATCCAGCAGTTCAACTGCTAGGATTATATCTTAAGAATTCCAAAACACCAATTCAAAAGGTCCTACGCACCCTTATATTCATAGCAGTGTTATTTACAATAGCCAAGTGCTGGAAACAACCTAAGTGGCCATCAGCAACTGAGTGGATCAAAAAACTGTGGTATATTTACACAATGGAATACTATGCAGTAGAAAGAAAGAAGGAACTCCTACCTTTCGCGACAGCATGGATGGAACTGGGGAGTCTTACGCTAAGTGAAATAAGCCATGCAGCAAAAGACAAATACCATATGATCTCACCTATAAGTGGAGCCTAATCAACAAAACAAACAAACAAACAAAAAAGAACTAGAGACTTGGAAATAAAGAACAAACTGACAGGGACCAGAAGAGATGGGGGGTTATGGTGGGGAGGAGAAAGGGAACATATACGAAGGACACAAAGGCAAGCACAATGGGAGGGGATTGTCTTTGGGAGCAGGGGCTGGATGGGGCAGGGGAGAGCAGTGGGGGGAAAAAGGGGGACAACTGTAACTGAACAACAATAAAAAAACACAATCAGAAGATACTTTCATATTCATATGTAGGGTGGGATATCATCTAATTAATTAAAATAAAATCCAGAGGCAACAAATTAAAAGATTGACAAGTTTGATTATACACACGAAAACTTAATAAAGTTTTTCTTTTTTAAACCACTGAAAAATTAGTGAACAAAGCCATCAGCCAAGGAAACCTGGAAAATGTAGTCCTCTGAAAAACAGAGCGGAGGGAATAAGAGGAATGTGTCTGATGACAGACTGGTAGAAGCCAAAGTTTAGACTGAAGAAGAGTTCATTAAATGAATAGGTCTGTTCACACAAAAGGTAATTCTTATTGTCATTCGACAAAAGGGAAAAGCTAAGCAGGCCATTCAGTCTGTATCAATGCTATCAGTTACAGAAAAAGACAAGATTGCAAAACAATGACTGTAGTATAGTGCTTAAGACTATTCATTATTTTTTAAATTATATTTTATTGATTATGCTATTATAGTTGTCCCAATTTTCCCCCTTTGACCTCCTCCACTCAGTAACCCCCTCAGGCAATCCCCACATCATTGTTCATGTCCATGGGTCATATGTATAAGTTCTTTGGCTACTCTGTTTCCTGTACTATACTTTATACCCCCATGGCTGTTCTGTAACTATCTATTTGTACTTTTGGATTCCCTTACCACTTCACACATTACTTCACACCACCCTCCCATTTGGCAACCATCAAAATGTTCTCTGTATCCATGATTCTGTTTCTTTTTTTTTAGCTTAAGGAAATCCAATACTTTATATAAAACTCTGAATTTGTATAATAAATAAAGTCAATACATATTCATGTCCATTACAAAAAATGTCTTTCATTTCCAAAGGATTTAAAGCAATCTTGTTCATCAGCATCTCTGAGTATTGTTACTTTGGTTATAATCTTTTTTGGTATATTTTATTGATGGTACTATTACAGTTGTCTCATTTTTTCCCTCCCTTTCTCCCCTCCACCCTGCACCCCATCCCATCATCCCCACACCACTAATTTCATGTTTTTGGGTTGTACATAACAGTTCTTTGACTTTTCAATTTCCTATATTAGCCTCCCCCATCTATGTTTTTTGTCAACATTTTCCCACACTGCTTTCCCCAGCCCCATCCCTCCCCACTCTTGCTTGCTTAGTTATTTTTTTAGATTCAATTGTTGATAGATATGTATTGATTGTTCATAGTTTTGATCTTCTTCGTTTTCTTAGATAAGTCCCTTTAACATTCATATAATAATCATTTGGTGATGTGGAACTCCTTTAGTTTTTTTCTTGTCTAGGAAGCTCTTTATCTGTCCTTCAATTCTAAATAATAGCTTTGCTCGGTACAGCAATGGTAGCTGTAGGTTCCCATTTTTCATGACTTTGAGTATTTCTTGACAATCCCTTCTAGCCTGCAAAATTTCTTCTGAGAAATCAGCTGACAGTCTTATGGTAGCTAACTAACTGCTTTTCTCTTGCTTCTTTTAAGGTTCCTTGTTTTAACCTTTGGCATTTTAGTTATGATGTGTCTTGGAGTGGGCCTCTTTAAATCCATCATAACTGGGACTCTGTGCTTCTTGAACCAAATTGTCTATTTCCTTAACCAAATTAAAGAAGTTTTCTTTCATTATTTTTTCGAATACATTTCCAAATCCTTGCTCTTTCTCTTCTCTTTCTCCTACCCCTATGAAGCAAAAATATTGGACCACTTGAAGCTGTCCCAGAGGCTCCTTACAATATCCTTGTTTTTTTTTTAATTCTTTTTCTTGTTGTTTTGATTGGTCGTTTATTACTTCCTTATGTTTGAAATCATTGATTTGATACTCAGCTTCATCCACTCTAATGTTGATTCCCTGTAAATTGTTCTTTATTTCAATTTGTGTTCTTCATTTCTGACTGAATCTTTTTTATGATGTTTATGCACTCACTAAGTTCCTTGATGACCCTTATACCCAGCGTTTTGAACTCTGCACCTGATATATTTCTTATCTCCATTTTATTTAGTTCTTTTTCTGGAGTTTTGATCTGTTGTTCACTGGGCTATGTTTCTTTGTCTCCTCATTTTGGCAACCTCTCCATGTTTATTTCTATGTAGTAAGTAGGGCTGTTATGACTCTCTGTCTTGGTAGCGTGCCCTAATATAGTAGGTGTGCTATAGGGTCCGGTGGCACAGCCTCTCCTATCACCTAAGGTAGGTACTCGAGGTGCACCCTTTGTGTGGTTTGAGCACACCCTCCTCTTGGAGTTGGGCCTTGATTGCTGTTGGCAGGTCAATGAGAGGGATTTACCCAGCACAGTCAGCTGCAAGGACTGGCTGTGGCCACTGACCACCAACCTCTGCCCTCCATTGAGAATAGGCTGGGTAGGGACAGGATGGTGGTGCTCCGATGTGGTATGTAGTTGTCCATTGGGTACACAGATCCTGGGGATTCCTGGGTGGTTCAGGCCAAGGTCAGCCACTACCTGTGTTCTACCAGGGCCACTGTGCAAGAGCTGTAAAACAATGTGAGATGGTTGCTACTTGTGCTGAGCTTGGAGATTTTGAGGTGAAGTCAAGCTGTGAGTCTAGGCTATATCCTGTATATTGTTCAATAAATGTCTATTTTTCATATTACATGGATTGATACTTTCTGGACAGACCTTGTATATACTGTATGCAAGAGACCTATCTCAGAAGGAAAGACACACAGATTTGGAAAATAAAGGGATGAAAAATTATGCTCATGCAAATGGAAATGAAAAGAGCTGGGGCAGCATTAATTATATCAGGCAAAATGGAATTTAAAGTAATGGCTATAATAAGAGACAAAAGAGGACACTACATATTGAAAAAAGGAAGCAATCAACACGGGTCTATAACTCATAAATATTTATGCATCCAACATAGAAGCACCTAAATTTATAAAGCAAACATTGACAGGCATAAAGAAAAAGATTGACAACATAATAGGAAATTTAACACCCCCATTCACATCAATGGATTGATCTATCAAACAGAATATCAACAAGGAAATAGTGACCTTAAAAGATACACTAGAGCAGATGAATTTCATTGATACCTTCAGAGCATTTCATCCCGAAGCAGCAGAATGTACATATTTTCCAAGTGTGCTGGGAACATTTCCTAGGATAGACCACATGTTAGGACACAAAACAAGTCTCAATAAATTTTAGAAGTTTGAAGTCATATAAAATATCTTCCCTGACTATAATTGTATGAAACTAGAAATAAATCACAAGAAAAAAAGATTGAAAAACACACAAACACATGGAGGCTAAATAACATGTTACTAAACAATGAATGGATTAACAATGAGATCCAAGGAAGAAATTTAAAAATACCTTGAAACAAGTGAAAATGTGGGTACAATAACCAAAAATCTACAGGACACAATGAAAGCAGTCCTAATAGTAAATACATAGCATTACAGGCCTACGTTAAGAATCAAGAAAAATCTCAGATATACAATCTAAACTTACTCTTGGGAACTAGAGGAAGAAAAGTAAACAATGCCCAAAGTGAGTGGAAAGTAGGAAACAATAAAGATCAGAGCAGAAATAATTTTAAAAGTCTTAAAAAATATAAAAGATACATGAAACAAAGAACCTGGTTCTTTGAAAAGATAAATAAGACTGACAAATTTGTAACCAGATTCATCAAGAAAAAAAGAGAGAGGACCCAAATAAATAAAATCAGAAATAAAAGAGAAGTAACAACAGACACCTCAAAATTACAAAGATTATAAGAAACTATTACAAACAACTATATGCCAATAATTTGGACAACCTGGAAGAAATGGATAAATTCCTAGAAACATAAAATCTCCCAAAACAAATACAAGAAGAAGCAGACAATCTGAACAGATGAGTTACAACTAATGAAATTGAGCCAGTAATAAAAAAACCTCCAACAAACATAAGCCCTGGAATGACAGCTCCACAGCTGAATTTTACCAAACATTCAAAGAAGAACTAACAGCTATTCTCTAACTATTCCAAAAAATTCAAGAGGAGGGAAGATTTCTAAACTCATTTTACAAGTCCAGCATAATTCTATTTGCAAAACCAGATAAAGACACTCTAAAGAAAGAAAATTATAGGCCAATATTCCTGATGAACATAGATGCTAAAATCTTCAACAAAATATTAGCAAACCAGATCCAGCAACACATTAAAAAAACCATACACCCTGATCAAGTGGGATTTATTCCAGTAATGCAATATCAGTACAATATCTAAAAATCAATAAACTTGATACACCATAAAAACAAAATGAAGCATAAATATCACATGATCATATAAATAAATGAAGAAAAACATTTTATAGAACCCAGCATCGATTTGTAATAAAAATTCTCAGCAAAGTAGGAATAGGGGAAACATATCTCAACATAATAAAGACCAGTTATTACAAACTTACAGCTAACATTATACTTAATGGGGAAAAACTAAAATCATTTCCATTTAGATCACGGACAAAATGGGGATATCCATTTTCACCACTCTTACTCAACATATTGCTGAAAGTCCTAGCCATTGCAATCATACAAGAAGAAAAAATAAAAGGCATTCAAATTGGAAAAGAAGAAGTAAAACTTTATTTGCTTTTTTCATTATTTGCAGATGATATGATAATGCATACAGAGAGCCCTAAGGATTCAACCAAAAGAACTACTGGAACTGATAAATAAATTCAGTAAAGTAGAAGACACAAAAATTAATATCCAGAAGCTAGTTACATTTTTATACAGCAGTAATGAACCTTGAGAAAGAGGAACTACAAAAACATCCAATTTACAATTGCATTAAAAAAATAAAATAAAATACCCAGGAGTAAATTTAGCCAAGGAGGTAAAATACCTGTACTCAGAAAATTATGAGAATGAAGAAAGAAATTGAAGAAGATAAACATAAGTGGAAGCATATACAATGCTCATGGATAGGAAGGATTAACATTACTAAAATGTCTGTAATACCCAAAGCAATGTATTGATTCAATACAATTACTATCAAAATACTAATGACTTATTGTGCAGAATTAGAACAAATAATCCAAAATTTTATATGGAACCAGCAAAGACCCAGAATAACCACAGCAATATTGAGAAAGAACAAAGTATGAGGAACATGCTACCTGATATCAAACTATACTCTAAGGCCACAGTAACCAAAACAACATGGTACTGGTATAAAAACAGACATATAGGTCAATGCAGAATAGAGAGCCTAGAAATAAACCCACACCTACACAGTCAATTAAAATATGACAAAGTAGGCAAGAGCATACAATGGGGTAAAGACAATCAATTCAATAAATAGTGTTGGGAAAATTGGAGAGATGCATGTAGAAAAGAAGGAGGAGGAGAGGAAACTAGACCTCCTTCTTGCAACATATTGAAGAATAAACTAGAAATAGAATGAAGACTTAAATGTAAGGTTTGGTACCATAAAATTTTTAGAAGAAAATATAGGCAGCAAAATCTCAGACATTTCTCATAGCTCCTCTGGCAATGGAAACAAAAGAAAAAAATTGATGGACCCACATAAAATTATTATTATTTTTTTTGCACAGCAGAGGAAAACATCAATGAAATAAAAAGACAATCCATTGAATAGAATATACTTGCTAATGAGCCCTGGCTCCTGTGGTTCGGCAGATTGGGCGCTGGCCTGTGAACCAAAAGGTTACCAGTTCTATTCCCAGTCAGTGAGCATACCTGGGTTGTGGACCAGGTCCCCAGTTGAGGGTGTATGAGAGGCAACCTATCGCTGTATCTCTCATACATCGTTGTTGCTCTCCTTTTCTTTCTCTCTCCCTTCTCCTGTCTCTAAAAATAAGTAAAATGTTTTTTAAAAAAGAATATACTTTACCTCTGATAGAGGATTAATGTCCATAATTCATAAAGTACTTATACAACTCAACACCAAAAATAATCCAATTAAAATATGGGCGAAAGAAGTGAAGAGACACTTCTCTAAAGACAACATACAGATGGACAATACACATATGAAAAGATGCTCAATGTCACTAATTATCAGGGAAACCCCATTGAAACCACAAATGAGATATCATCTTACACTGGTCAGAATGGTTATCATCAATAAATCAACAAACAGCAAGTGTTGGCAAGGATGTGGAGAAAATGGAACTCTGGTGCACTGTTGGTGGGAGTGTAAATTGGTGCAAGCACTATGGAAAACAGTATGGAGTTTCTCAAAAAATTAAAAATAGAACTGCCTTTTGACCCAGGGATTCTACTTTGGGGAATTTATCTGAAGGAACCAGAAACACAGATTCAAAAAATATATATGTACCTCTATGTCTATTGCAGAACTACTTACAATAGCCAACATTTGGAAGCAGCCAAAGAGCCAATAAGTAGATGAATGGATAAAAAAGCTATGGTCCACTTATACAATGGAATACTGTTGAATGGACCTGGAGAGTATTAATGTAAGTGAGATAAGCCAGTCTGAGAAAGACAAATACAAGGTGATTTCGCTTGTATATGGAATATAATGAACACAACAACAACAAAAAAAAGTAAAAACAGACTAATTGATATAGAGAATAGACTGATAGATATCGAAGGGGAGGGTGTTGGGGGACTTGGTGCAAAAGGTGGAAGGATTAAGGAAAAAAAAACATTCTCATAGATACAGACTAGAATATGTGGTGATTACCAGAGGGAAAGGGGAATGGTGGGGGTAGAAGAGGGTAAAGAGGGCATAAATGGTGATGAAAGGAGACTTGAATTTGAGTGATGAACATACAATACAATATAAAAGTGATGCAGTATAAAATTATATACTAAAAACTTATATAACTTTATTAACCAATTTATTGGAGATGCCAATAAATTCAATAAAATTTTCTTTAAAAATACGGTGGCTGAATTGATAACAAATCATGACCTTTACATATGCTGTGTATAGGATACACACTTCAGATTAAAAGACACACAAGCAGACTAAAATTAAAGAGACTGGAAAAGAAAAGAAAAGCTGGGGTAGCAATATGTATACCAGACAAAGTAGACTTTAAATCAAAGGCAATAAGAAGAAACAAAGAGGACACAGCAGCTCTACTTTTTGATATTTATTAAAAAAAAACTCAAAACACTAAATCAAAAAGACACATCCATCCACATTTTCATGCAGCATTATTTACAATAGCCAGGATATGGAAGCAACCCAAATGCCCATCACTAAGCGAATGGATAAAGAAACAGTGCATACGTACAGTGGAATATGACTCAGCCATCAAAAGGAATGCAATCTCGCCATCTGTAACAACATGGATGTACCTAGAGGGTACTGTGCTGAGTGAATTAAGTCACAGAAAGCCAAATTCCATATGATTTCATTTATATGTGGACTCTAAGAACAAAATAAATGAACAAACAGAACAGAAACAGACTCATAGATACAGAGAACATTTTGATGGTTGCCAGATGAGAGAGATGTTGAAGGTATGGGTAAAAAAGTGAAGGGATTAAAATATACAGATTGGTATGTACAGAATAGTCATGGGGATGCCAAGTGCACCATGTGGAGTATAGTCAAGAACATTGTGATAACTATATATGGTGTCAGACATGTACTAGATTTATCGTGGTGATCACTTTGTAAGTTATATACATGCCTAATCACTGTATTACACACCTGAACCTATTAGTTGTACACTGACTAATTGAAAAATAAAGAAAATATTTAAATAATAAATATATAAATTATATTATGAAAGAAGTATAACTGATCCCGATACGGCATAGAAAGATATCTCCTGCCTCTTTAGTCTTAGCCTGAGAAGCAAGGTGTTATGTAGGTTGTAGCATCATACAGCTTCTCCCAGGAGAGGGTCTGATTTTTGAAATAGAGCTGAACCCTGATTCCCAGTTACATTGGTTTAAAAAATGGGTGGTGTCTCTTTTGCTGGGAGGACTTTTGCAGGATCTTATATTCATCACCATAGGAGCTTCTAGTCATTAGCCAACCTTGGGAGAGAGACTGTTCTGGTAACATCTCATCTAGGCATATATATCAGCTTGACTTCACAGCTAAGTATTTAAAGAAAACATCTAGAACTATGCCCCACCCTGGTAGGACATATTCTAGTAGGAAAAATGAACATCTAGCTACTTACAATTCAGATTCTTCAATATATCTATTTCAGATGCAGTTTGTCCTTTATATTTGCAAAACAAAATTATTTAAAATTTTTTTCAATTTTTATTTTTGATTAAATGTTATTTTGAAAATTACATTATACCAGAGGATCTCTGGTCCCTTTTGAGTATAATTTCTGGAGAATTTTGTAGGAAAAAAGTAAGTTCAACATTACATGTTAATGGAATCAACTGTCGTTACTAAGTAAATGAGTCTTATAATGAAGCTATACACCCAAGGGAAGACCATGACTAAATGGTTACTGAGACAAGGCAGGGTTCACTCAGACAGAGGTGGCATAAGACAAAGACCTTCTTGGCCATCTTTCTCTCATTAGTGTGTATAAATGCACAATATGCATATGAAAGGAAATTTCATATTGAGCCTAGTCTCAAGATTTAGAACCACCTAACAAGGGATTAAAATTCAGCTTTACCATAGAGTTGATAATGCAAAGTGGATGCCCAGCCAAAGATTATAATTGCTGACTTTTTGACCCCTTTGTTCCAGGCCTTACCATGATAAATGAGCAGGAGTGTTTCTTGTTACTTTGGGGTAGAAACGTTTAAAAAGTAGGTATGCTGTCTTTGTCCTCTATTTCCCCATCTGGCAAATGTTTTTAGAGGAACCTGAGGCCCAGGAAGTTGGTAACACCAAAATTTGGAGGAAGTGTTGGTTCTATAACCGTTGTCTGCAGAAAAGCAACTTGTTGACCAGAAACATCCACATTGCACTGTTTCACAGGAAAGAAATACATTTCTCTTTTCCTAAGGCACTGAAATTTTGTATTTATTATAGAATTCAACATTACCTAAATTAATATATTCTTTTAAAAATAAATAAACTCATACATTTTGGGGAAGGTTTCTGAGCTCTTGAAGTCATCCAAGAAGTGGAAACATCTGCATGGTGTAAACGTGAATCCAAACCCTGTGAGTGACAGCCCTGTGACTAATATACAACAGAATTCATCACAGGCACATTTGTTCTACTCGCTGAAATGATTTCTCTGTTGCTTTTTTACTTTGATGCACTTTGGAATTCTGATAACTATTCCTGAAACATTAGTAACTGCTAGGTTGAGATACTTCCTAGTTTTTGCCTTATGTACTTTCTGGTAATTTCTCTGAAGTATTGGTTTCTTGACTTTATGTCCCTGTAAGGAACATTGGGGACTACAGAGCCACCATATGCAAGTTCATTCTTTTTTTCCCCAGTGTATGGGAAGTGTGATATGTGCAATAGTCAACTGAGTGTCAGGTCAGAAAGCCATACCTCTTGTAATCTAAAATGCGAGAAGCAAATGAACTGACCTGTCATGCTGCAGGTAGACGAAAGACTTAACAACTTTCAGAAAGGGCAAGAACTTGGAAAACTAGATCCCAGTTCAACCACAGGATGTTTTTGGTTCCAAACCTTAAGTTAGGGTAAATTTTAAAGAAGCACTTGAGTTGAATAAGCCTATGGTGGTCATCAGAAAAGTAATAAATAATAATTAGTACTAATTATTATTACATTATCTAGAGAATCTGAGTAAGTTTGGAACTGGCTTGGACATTGTACTTTAAACCCACTTCCCCTGTGTTTCTAATGTGCACTAACATGAGACCTACTATATTAAACTGTAAATTGTAACATGTGAGCATACATGAAAAGGTAATATAAAGGCTGATACAAAAATTAAAATGGAAGTATTTTGTTCTAATGTTAAGCAGGAAATGAAAACATACAACCTTTTAAAGGGGAAAAACACATATTATTTGACAGAAGATACCTAAATTACAGATCCTGTTCTTGTACCATGGCATCTTGGCCAGAGATGTCAGCCATATGAAGACAGCATGCTCTACTGTAGGTTCTCTATTGGGTGAATAAATGTCTGTCAGGAAGATGCTATATTTCATAAGTACTATTGGGGTCCATGATGGCTCTGGCATAGGAAAAGGGTATATTCACAGAAGACAGAAGATAGAATACTATGGGGTCGTCCATCGTTTTTGGGCACATTTCAATTACCTAATGCCAAGTTGGTTTCATGGGCTCTCTACTTAACAATCCTAGTGCTGGCAGAACAGTAAAGTCAGTAAAAGTGTAGGTTTGGATCTTCATGTCTAAAACAAAAGCATCCACATCCACTGAAGAGGATTGGTCTGAGGGAAAAGGAGGGGTAATAATTACCTTGTTCTATGCATTATGCTGAGTACTTTATTCAAAATTTAAGACTTTACTTTCCAAATGTTAAGTATTCAACTATATGTAATTTTTCATATATATTTACATGATATATATTTATATATTCGGATATATAACAGGTCCTCAAATAACATCATTCAACATTGTTTTTGTTAACTTTGATGAGAAAAAATATCATTTCCCAGCTGGGGTTACCATCTGTGTGGAGTGTGAATGTTTTTCCCATATCTCTGTGGGTTTTCTCAGGGGACTCCGGTTTTCTCCTATACACCAAAAATGCACATGTGAGGTGGATTGATTGGCATGTCTGTCTTGTCCCTGTCTGAGTGTGGGTGTGTGTGTGAGTGACCCTGCATTGCAAGGGCATCCTGTCCAGAACGACCCTAACCTGGCTCCCTGAGCTGCCAGGAGAGGCTCCAGCCACCTGTGACCCTGATCTGGAATCGGCAGGATAGAAAAGAAAGCTCTTGCTTGTTTTTGTTAACTTTTCTTTAATGTATATATAGCTCACATTTATTTCAATGTTTAATATTAAAGTGATTGGAACTTTATTTAGAAGTTTGGTGATGTTTCTGTGACTAGAACTATGCTATAAAAACTTAACTCTTGTTTATAGCAATTAGTCTATGTTGAAATTAGTTTCATTATATTCTGTTTTATTTAGCATCACAGTTTCTAAAAACCTCTTGATGACATTAAGTGAGGACTTACTCTTTTGGGGATGTTAGACTGACCCTTCCATGGAGAAATTAAATTATTTGATAAAAGTTCTTTCCTAGTCTTAGAAATTCTTTGGTATGCAATGTCCTGTCCACTCTCCTTGCCAACACCCTGAAGGCAGTGTACTATCAAAGGGCATATGAAATAAAGAATAAATAACACATCTCAAAAGTACACACTATGTCTTAAACTCTTATTCTTTCTTTTTACTGCTCCTATTAAACTCCCCAAGCTATCATTGCCTTTGAATTTGAGGCTTCATTTCTAACACTAATAGGTAAATGTCAAGATTACTGAGATATATGGGTTAGTGGCTTTCTGATTTTAAAATTCAGAAATCAGTGCCTCTGTTGAAGGGGAATCCTCCATACCCAATGGTTCTTCTCAATATTTATTCCTTGGTAGTCAATATTTTGTGAGCAGTTTCAGTGGATTGTTTATAATTTTCTCTTGGTCTACTACAAACTTCTGCTACCCTTTCTTCTCAACCCTCTTTCTCTCTGGAAACTGCAACAGCAATGACGTAGTCCCAAAGTTGCTATCTCTTATTTTAATGAAGTGCACTGACAGCACTGATTTCACCCTCCTCACCCTCTGTCATGACCTGTGTTCATTTACAAGCATATCTACATATTTCAACAACCCTGCTGAGGCTTGAAGAAGCTCCTGTCTGTGATGAAATATTCAGGGAAACAGTGACTTTTCTGATGGCCAGGCTCAGGATGAGTGCTACTTGGAGGAACACCACCTATTTTTCTAGTGAACTGTTGTGTCAAGGAGACACAAGCACAGCTGAGAGTTGCTTACCATGACCAGTCAAGGATAACATCAAAGAAATGATCTAAAATGTGAAAAAGAATCAATAGTCACTCTTCAAAATAAAGCCTTTTCAAACATGGCAAATGTCACTGGCTCTTTGCAACACTACTTGGGGTTATTCTCTCAAAAAGGGCACCACCACAGGATTGGAATAAAAAACCCTGACATACTATTTTTTGAAATGGCAAAATGACACAAAAGTGGGCCCAGGGAATTTAGACCCAGATGTAAATTAAATGCACGTAATTCTGTGGGGTGCTTTGATCCATCTTCTCTTAAGGGCTGTGCTGCTGAGGTCAGCCTGGGTCAGGGAGAGTATAGCTGGGGTGGAGGGCGGGGGAAGCAGAGGGGTCTCAGCAGAACCAGGATGCTCTTGCTCAATCTCACATCCCAGTTTCAGATGAACAGCCTAAGTGGAAGCTCATTTCCCATTTCTTCAACTGCTTTTGCCTTGCATGCTACAACTGAGTTTTTCAAGCAGAAACCACACTGTTTTCTTCGATTCCTCACTCTGTCTCCATCTTGGGCACCTTGGAACATGTTATTCGCACTCTGATTATATTACTTCTCTCCTTCCCTTGACCCCAAATCATACCTCCTGGGTTACTATGATGGCTTATCACCTAGTTCCCTGATGCTGGATTCTCTGCCTCCACGCAATCACCATGTTTACATCATAATAATGGTTCTAAGACTTAGATCTGATTATACTACACATCCCATTAAACACCTCTGAAGATGTTGGGGGTTGATCTCTGAAAACAGAGCTCAAACATCTTGCCGTATAGTTTACATTCTTCCCAGTGTAGCTCCCATATTTTTTCCAGTGTAATCTTCTATGTGAACCCCCAAATACCTATAGAATAACTACAACTCCTCTCCAAATATACCATGCTTAAATGTAATCCATGCCTCCTCCCAAGGGTCCACCTGAGAGCAATTTAGATCCATCCTTCAAATACCAACGTCTATGACAGACTTCATAGCAATGACAAGAGCTACAGGCATACAGTGCACATGGGTGGATCTCACAGACAAATGTTGAGATGAAGAAGAGAGTTACAAAAGAGAACACAATATGTAAATCTATTTATATGAAATTCAAAAACAGGCAAAATAAATCCATAGTGACAAAGCACTAATTACCTCTTGAAAATAGGGAGGACTGACTAGGAAGAGACAAAGAAAAAAAAAAAACTTTTTTGGAAGATAGAAACTCCCCATCTAATATCTTGACCTAGATGGTAATTACATGGGTGTACACATATGTAAATGTTCACTGAGTTGTACACTTAAAGAGAAAACAAATGCCAACAGATAACGTGACATTTTGGGGGAAAGCACTTTCTACATTATACTTGTCACTACACCCCAACCTCTGCCCATAAAATAATAAGTCTCTCCTTTTTGTCCCCACAGCCTCTTAACAACTATAATTACAACAGATGGTCCTTATTTACATAGTTTTTGCTCATAGCCTCTGGCATCTTTGCAGTGACTGATTGAGTGACATTTTTCTTTTTATCCCCAGCACTTAACAAAGTGTTTGGTCAATTGTTGCTGAATGAATGCAAAAAGCAATCACAAATAGAACTGTATGCCCCCCACCCCACTAGGGTGGGGCCATTCCTGGTATAAGCATCTCCTAGCACAGCCACAGATTTTTTCTTAACAGTCAATATTCTAAACTGTGGGCCTCACTGCCCAGGTGTCTATTAACAAACTGCACTGTTTTCCACATTAAGAAGCTGATTGAAGACAAATAATCTGTGCTATATGGTGACATTCAGACCATGCAGTGAGACTTAGCTGCAAAAACATTAGGTGTTAGCTATTTAAAAAGCAAAATTAATTTGTAGCTGTTAGCTGAGTGAGACTTGCTTCACTTATGAGATTTACTGACAACCTCTAATAACCAGCACTTAAATTGTTTCTTTGGGAAGCAAACAGCAAATGCCAAGAACTAGAAGTATGATGTTCACCTCTGGTTCCCAAGGAAAACAGAAAGAGGCTATTGTGGCTATACAGTTTTTATGCCATTTTCAAATTTTAATAGATGGTTTTTGCTGTTGGAAGTTCCTCAAATGAGCTTGCTTTTTTTCTTTATTACTGCAAGGTTAATATATTCTGAGTGTTTTGACAAGGTTTACAGCACAGAGAGTTGGGGGAAAAAACTGTGATTGCCTATAATAAAGAGCGTGTTGAAGACTCAGATTCAACAGACATTTTTTTGAGGGACATCTGGGGTGATGGGTACTTTGACATATGCTAATTCAAATATTCTTCACAAGTGTAAGAAGGGGTTTATGAGACAATTTATAGATGAGGAAATTGAAAGTAAAGAGGGTCAATAATTGTCCAATGTCACATAGTAAGGCTAAAGCCAAAACTGATATTTATACATCTCATGCTAAATCCTGTGATGTCTGATGAGGTAATAGCTTATAATTGTATAGATACAACTTTTGGAAAGGGACAAGATCATTCCTAGCTTCTCTCATAACTTACCACATACTTTTACTTTACTTCAGTAAGCCAGCCTGCCAAACAGTTATTCCAACCATGCCAGTCAATTCAAGGTGATATTTGCTGACAGATACTAAGAAACATACACTATTCTTCTATTTAGTTTTGCTCACAGCGGGAGTCATGAAAGGAGAAGAACTCTTCTCATCAATTGGCCCCTATCCTATAATTAAAGGACTTGGCCTTTCCCTAATAGCCAGTGAAGTTGAACACCTTTTCATGTATCTGTTGGCTGTTTGTATGTCTTCCTGGGAAAGGTGTCTGTTCAGGTCCTCTGCCCATTTTTAAAAATTGGATTGTTTATTTGTTGTATTAGTTCTTTATATATTTTGGATATTAATCCCTTGTTGCAAATACCATCTCCCATTCAGTTGGGTACCTTTTTGTTTTGTTGTCAGTTTCTTTTGCTGTGCAGAAGCTTTTTAATTTGATGTAGTCCCATTCATTTATTTTTGCCTTTACTTACCTTACTTCTGATTACCCAAAAAACTTGAAAATGTTTACTCACAAAGATTTATGCACCCCTGTGTTCACTGTAGCCTTATTCATGGTGGCCTAGACCTAGAGACAAACAAAGTGTCCTTAGATAGAGGATTGGATAAAGATGTGGTACGTATACACCATGGAGTACTATTCAACCATAAAAAAGATGAAATACTTCCATTTGCAACAACATAGATAGACCTTGAGAATATTATGCAAAGTGAAATAACTAAGTCAGAAAAAACTGAGAACAATATGATTTCATTCATTATGTGGGATATTAAACTGAAACTCATAGGCACAGATAGACAACAGTATGGTGGTTACCAGAGGGAAGGGAGTTTGAGGGTAGTAAAGGGTAAATAGGGTCAAACATATGGTAACAAAAGATGATTTGACTTTGGGTGGTGGGTACACAATGCAACATACAGGTCATGTATCACAGATATGTGCACTTGAAACCTATATGATCTTATTAACCAATGTTACCCCAATAAATTTAACTAACGAAAAAGACTCAGCCACTTCTCTGGAGTGTACAGAAAGTCAAGGATGGTCTTATTGTAATGATCTCTGCATTTACTAATCTGTAGAGCAAGAAGGATTTTAATTTGTAGAGCCTGCTCCAAAGTCACCTCCTGCTTATGCTCAACACTAGCTGTTGCTCTTGCGGGTCATGAGTCCTTAATGGGTGTCAGTGAACTGTATGATCTTTGATTTTTCAGTCATGTCTGTCTCCTGGGATTCCTGCTGGAGGTTAAGATGACACTCCAAATGTAGAAGAAATTGATGAGGCAAACACCATTGAATGTCAGGGACTCAGTAGCGGGAGTGGAGATTTTTATTTTCTCTTAAGAAATTGATTATACCTACTGCATACAAAAAAATTTAATGGAGAGAAGCTCATTGTAGATTAAAGGTATTCTATTCCATAATGATTGATTGAGACCCCAGTGGGTGTTAAAGCTATAAGCCCTAGTGAGGAAGACAGACATAAATAATTGTCATTCTGTGTGGGAACTACACAAATAAAGATAGAAACATAGTATTATGGGACCACAGAGAAGGTCACACCTAAATCCACCTGGAGTAGCTGAGAAAAGTCAGGTAAGAGGAATATGGAAGAGTATTCCAAGATGAGAGATCAGAATGTAATTCTACACAAAGATGTTAAAGAATGTGTCATGTATCTGGAATGATAGAGCTTTGACAAGGTTGAAACACAAATTTGTCTTGGTGGGGGTTTTTTAATTGTATTTCTACTGTTGAATTTTTGTTTGATTATTTGGTTGATTTTTTTAATATTCAAAAAGGTGAATGCTCTCATTTAGAGTTAGAGGATTTATTAGGTTTCTCCAAAGAAACAGAACAAAAGGAATGTATGTGCATATATAGAGACATATCTTTTAAGGAATTGGCTCATGCAATTGTGGAACCTGGTAAATCCAAAATCTATAGAGCAGGCCAGCAGGTAGAAAGACCAAGGGAAGAGCTGATGCTACAGTCCAAGTCTGAAGGGTGTCTGCTGGCAGAATTCTTTTCTGCTCAGAAGTCAGTCTTTCTTTCAATGAGGCCATCAGTTATTGGAAGATGCTCACATGAATCATGTAGAATAATCTGTTTTACTCAAAGTCCACAAATTTAAAGCTTAATGTCATCCAAAAAAAAAAAAAAACCTTTCACAAATATATCCAGAATAATGTTTCACCAAATATCTGGGCACTGTGGCCAGCCAAGTTGACTTATACAATTAACCATCTAAAGGTCAATAAAAAGATGTTTAGAATTCCAAGGATTTTGTTTTTTATCTTTTGGGTAATATGGAGCCCTTGAAAGTTTTAACCAAATAATGATGAAACTTATACTTTATAAAATAAAGTTTCATTGAACATGATACCTAAATTTTTCATTGAACAGAAACTGATGATATTAATTGAGACAAATATAGAATGAAAAATAGGATTTGGTCATGCCGAGTTTAAAATAACAATGTCATGGCCAGGTGTAAATATGCATGATGCATTGAAAACACGCATGTGTGTGTGTGTGGATTAATATAGAGGGTACATAAATTTTGGAATTGTCATTATATTATTGGTAGCTAAATCATGCATTTACAGGGAATAGAGAATGAGAAAAGAGCTGAGGTGGTACCCTGGAGAATACCAACACTTTATATAGTGAGAGGGACTAGAGAGAGGGTGAAGAAATAATTATTTTACAAATCTAGAATAAATGGTGAATAAACATAACATTTCTCTTGGAACGTGGAAGGAACAATGGAAATTGACTTAGAGAGAGATTTGTATCAATAAATTATGAACAGAACAAAATTACAAAGGTCTACTAGCTGTCCTAAATATTTGTGTATATAAAAATGCCTCACCTGGGCAGCTGAAGGATGAGGACAGAAGATAATCAGAGGAAGCCAGAAATGGAGATGTGAGAACTTTGAACATAAATAAAGCTGCTATCACATCCCAAAGACCAGTGTGAAGGGTGGAAGGAAGAAATAATATGTGATGCATCAAAAAGCAGAGATGGTAAGAAAAAGTAGACGCACTGTCAGACAAATTGTTTGAAAATAAAATAGTGCAGGGAGTAAGGGTCTTACAGGAGCTTTCTATAATAGAGAGGTAGGTGGCATTTATTTCTTTTCCCTTCCTTTTCTTCCAGGTGAAAAGTCATCATTCACATAACACTCCTGGCCTTTATCTCTCTTCTCACTTATTCTTCCTCCATAGTGTATGGAGTGATTTATCTGATTGGTAAAGATGGAAAGAATAAACTCAGAGGATGTGACTCAGAGCCTCCATCTCTCTCAGGGGCAGGCCCTGCCAACAGAGGGCACATGATCTTCACTGCTATCTGCCATGTGACCAACCAAACAACAAATGAACAGTTCTATCTATCCAGTTCTGGGGATCAGTGCCACTATTATAGGTAAAAGGAGAGCTACTTTGATACCCTTTCTGCTAATTTTTGTCTTAATGTTCAATAGATTCAGCTGGCTGTGCATGAAAGAGAGGTGCTATTATTAGACCTTTGATGCCTAATAAGAATTAAAGTAAAGGCAATATGTTCATGTTTCTTCATCCACATCTAGGCTGATTTACTGTAAGGCAGGGGTGGACTCTCCTCTCACTTCATATTCCATAATACCTGCATGACCTGTGTGAGGCACCCAGATAAATCAGGTTTAATTAATAATAATAAACAAAATGTTTCCTAAAGTCTAAAAAGTTCATTTATTTTTCCCCTAAATGATTAGTCAGTAGAAAAATGTAGATAGACCATGGCTCTAACATATTCAGTTAAATTTTTAATATTTAATACAAAAGAGGGGCTTCTATAAATCAATAATAAAAAAGACAGTACTCAGAAAGAAAATGAGTGGAAGATTTCACATAAAAGGAAATAAAGTGGCCAGTTTATAGACAAAATGATGTTCAACCTCTTTCATATCTGGGAATGCAAATTAAGTAACGATAATTCCAGTGGTTCACAAAGATTAAAAAGATTGATAATATCTAATGCTAGTGAGGATTCAGGGAAATAGACAATGTCTATTGCATTTTGATGGGTGTGTAAATTAAGGGAGAATTTTTGGTAAGTGATTGGCAACAGTATCAAAACATCAACTGTGCGTATTCTTTGTCCAAGCAATTCCATGCATAAAATTGCTTTTTAATAAAATATTTATTCATAATCTCGAATATATATGGGTAATGGTGGTCTTTTTAGCATTGTCAAAAAACAGACTTACTTTTGATTTGTAGGAGTTGTTTAAACAAATTATGATACAACTATAGTATGTAATACTTTATCTCAAAGTCTTTCAACATAGGGATTACCATTTCAGTGTGAATCTTGACACTTGGGGCTGGAAAATCCATTGTTGTGGGAGGCTGTTCTTTACATTGTAGGGTGTTGGGCTGAGATAACATCTCCATTTTTTTCCATTAACTTTAAAACTCAGAGTTCCACAGACATACAGGGGATAGCGCCTAGTAAATATATAAATGCTCTAAATAGTAGGGTTCCAAATCATAATTTTATGAAAAAGAAAAGAGCATGTTACAGAAAAAAATAGGTAGAGCACATCATTAATATACTAAAAAGATATATGCAAACATATATATGTTTGTAAATGGTGCAAGCATAGAGTGAGTATAGGAAGATGTATACCAATCTCCCATTGCCACTAGTCTCCTTTGAGTGGAGAACGGCAGTTTGGGAGCTTCTTTTAAAACTGTTTTAGTGCATCTAACTAAAGCAAGTTAGAAATTGTGTTCCATGACAAGCAACATTATCTTGAATATACTAACTTGAGCAAATCCAAAAGCAGGTGGTCCAGGGTCAGTGTGGCAGGTCCACAATGTTTTCCAGGATCAGGGTCCTGTGTTTCACCTCAGGTAGCTTGTGTCCATCACTTAGTGCTCATAAGATAACTGTTCTGCTTTGAGCATCAAATCTTCCTTCAAGGGAAAGGAAGGAAGGATAGCCAGGTAACAGAGAATCTGAGTTCATCCTTTCCAGTGACACATCACTGGCCAGAATATTTCGCATGGCCACATTCATTTACAAGGAATCTATTATTTTAAATTGGCACATTACCAACTTGAACAAAATGGTAAGCAGCTAACAATATTGCCAACTTGTAAAATGTTTTGAGAATAAAGAAAGTGAAGGTAGAAGGGGGGAGTGGAATGGAAGCAAGTGAAGGAAGAAAGGAATGAATGTAGAAGGAGAGATGAAAGGGACATAGAACTTGATGACAATAGGCTTGGGTTTGAATCCTGTTGTCTTCACATCTATGCTTTTTAATTGAAGGCAAATTAGAGTGTTTGAAGCTGCATTCCCAGTTGTAAAACACCTATCTTACAAGATGGCTATAAGAATTAGATAAGATCATTTATGTAACATTCTTAGAATAGTGATTGCATACAGTATGTACTAAGAGAAGTAAATGTTTCCTTCCTATAATACCTGCAGCTTATTAAATATTAAAACACTCAACTGCACACACTTGGTTCTTTAATTGTTTTACAAGTGTCATGTTGTATCTTCAAGACAGATTCTGCTCTTTAAAGGCAGGGACTTGGGAATCCTGTGGTATTCTATTAAAATATGGTTATTTTTTAAGTCACATCCAGGCTTAGTGGACACCATGCACCTGCGGCTCTGGACACTGGGCAGGGCTGATGTCATAGTGATTTAGCACAGAGGTAAGGATGGGCCTTCAAAGTGAGATTCAGTTGGAAAGAAAACAATGAGCCATGTGAGCATGAGTCTTCCAAAACATAAACAGGCCTAATCTGCAGTACCTGAATTGTCTATGAGGCACTCAACATGGGAAATAAAGGACAGAGAGGAGCTTAGAAAGGAACCATGTAGCCTTTGCATGAAAATTGTGCTGATTAGGGATTGTGCTTATGTGGTAGGTGGAGTTATGGAGGTGGTCAGAAACCCTTGGGTGATGCCTGTGAGAGCATGCACATATACATTTTTCCAAGGTTGGAGAAATCTCACTGATTACTTGGTCTTTTTAGACTGTCTGCCTCAATTTCACCACCCCCAAACACAGCCTAATCTCTGCTTCCTCCCCTCCTGGACACCCCAGTCTCTCTCATGGACATTTCTACATTTCCAGCTGCTGGGATTCACAACTTTGCCTCTCTAGTCATTAAAACATTTGTTAATTTTGCCTTTCCTGAGTGTGTTGCCTTTGCTTTTCCATGATTGTAACCTCACAATTGGTGGATTATTTACCCAATCCCCTTACAGTTCTCCTCACATTTCATGTCTATCTCCATGTCACCAAGCAAAATTTTGTCTATTAATTTTGGTCACATAGTTCTTTCATTACATATGCAATATTATGCTTATTCACTACCTAAGTAAACTGAGATACAGAGAAGTGAAGGACCTTGACCAAGGTCACATGGCTTATAAATTTCAGAGGTTGAGTGAAGAACTTGGTCTCTCTAGTTCCAAAGCCACATTCCTTTCACAATATCACACTGTCAGCTGGGCGTCAGGGAAACCTCTCCATTCTCCTGGAAGGTGTCGGACTCCCTGCCTTTCTCAGCAGCCTGTGTTCCAGCTGCTTCTATATCGCTGACAAATAAGCCCTTTACTGAAACCCCTGCTGAGGTTGTAGGAAAGCCGACATCAGGTCAGGATGCCATTTACTGGGCAGTGGAATTGGGGAGGGATGAGTTGCCGGTGCCTGTGATTTCTGTGTTTTAATATTCACTTAACTTTGTAGGGAGTAATTATATTCCATTCATCCTATACCAGCTGGTATTTACTTCATCCTCCATCAAGCATCAACAGAGCATGGGGCTGCAAGACAGAAATATTACTCTGGTGAGCATAAATATTTCATTTTTCATACTACAAATGCGTTGATGATTTATTAATTGGCCTAAAGGCTGCTGCCTCTGCAGAGCTGAAAATGAAGCTTTTCTGCTCTATGGATTGGGTCTGTCTAGGGCACAGTGCCTGTGGATACTGTTCATCCAGGAGCATGGCCCAAGTTTGGCAAATAGACTCCAGAATGCCCAGTCCAAACTGTACAGGCCCAGTGTTGGCTTTGACTGCCCACCAAAACCCTGCGGAGAATTTCTCCAGCATCAAAAAGCCTCTTACCTATTTACTAGAGTGGCGAACACCCTATACAATACACATAGGATGCGTTATACAATTGCGCACTTGAAACCTACATAAACTTATTCACCAATCTCACCCCAGTAAATACAATTTAAAAAGACAAAAAAAGAAAAAAAATCTTACCTCTATCTTTCCAGAAAATGTAGCTAGGACCAGAACCAACTAGTCTACCTACCAGCTGGCTGCTGAGATGAGGTTGCCAACCTGCTAATGGGTCAGTGCTTGCCTTTGACCCAGCTTTTGACACGGCATGGCTCATCAGAATTGAATAGTTAAGAAACCAAACAGAGCCTCCCCCTGGAATTTTAGCTACACCTCAGGTCAGTGGCAGGTCTTGGGGCCTTCTCTTTTATAACTATTCAAATATTGTCTGAGAGAAGTAGTTATCCCAGGTATGAAGCACTATGTGACAGATTCACTCCAACTGAGACATACATTACACACCCATGTTTAGCAACTCTCTGAGATCTCTGAAGAGACCCTCATCTGGACTCTGAGAAGGTAATACACTGTTTAAAGGAAGAGCTAAAAAGGAGCTCAAAATACCAACTTTGTCATTCATGAAGCTAAACAAAATGACACAATTTGATGTCAGCTCCAAGTGATCTGTCAGCTCCCCATGTACATTTAGAGCAGTGGTTTTCAATGTGATTTTGCAATGCCTGGAGACGTTTTAGGTCAGCACAACTGTGGGCATGCTATGGGTACCTAGTGTGTATCTGTGGGTATCTAGAGGCTAAGGATGTGGCTAAACATCCTACAATGTACAGGAGAGATCCCATAGTCCACGCTCAGAACCTCTGACAGATTACTTACTAAGATACATTATTTATCAAGAAATGTGGACCAGTGATTGCTGTCCTCTACTCAAGTAATCAGTTCATCCCAACAGGTAGGAGAAATTGTGCATCAGAAGCATTTTTGGGGAAAATCCCCTCAAAGATATTAGGAATGAGGAAGACTCTCTCTTCTAAGAGTATGCATTCTCAGACTTTAGCCAGACATACAGATGAACCTCAAACACTAGCAAGTGATCAGTGTAAAAATCAGGAATCCATCCTATCCCACTTCTAACTTAATCTCAACGTGATTTCCTTCTGTTGTCCAGCCTTATACCCTTGGTTTCCCCACCTGACTTAGATATCTGTCCTTGGCTCCACTGACCTGCCCCATAGTTTTTCCTGGACCTCAGCTTGATGATCCTAGTTTCTCCTTCTGGGGTTTATAATCACTTTCCTGACTCCTTATGCATAACTGAATTCATACTTTGGCCCTTGACTGGGGACAGCCTGGAAAAGAGGTAAGAAAATCACATATAGAATATTCTTGGGTTGCACATTTCCATATTTCTCACTTAATTTTCTTAAACATCTTTCAAGGTAAGAACTACCATGATTGTTTTACATAAGGGGGCGTTGAGGTTTAGAAAGAAGTGGTAGTTCCTGACACATATCAGGAGTACAGAAAATATTAAATAGATGTTGATACACTACTGATTGAATGAGCCAACTAATACATGGCAGAAGGAGAATGAGAAACAAGATCTGCCTTATCCCTAGGTCTGTTTGCCTACACAATGCTGCCTCTTGAGTCTCCTCTCACCACACCTTTGCTCCGTGTTCCAGGGAACATGGCTCTTCCCCAGGAACTTTATAACACATATCTTTTTTTATCTATAGTATACCCAAACCATCACTGTATGTTCATGACTATAAAATTTCCATACCCAAATCAATAAATTTTAGAAACTGCAAAATTCCAAAGATCTTTTGTGTTAGGGCACTTCCAGAATTTCTCACACCATGTATATCTAGATCTATATAACCTATACAGAGGAAATCTACATGTTATTTTTAAAATGTAGTTAGTCAACAAATGAGTATTGTGGAAACAACAAAGTGTTTTGAGGAGGGTTTAATGGTGAAATCTCTGGAGTCAGTCTCCCTGGAATCAAATACCACTTCCCTATATGTTTGTTTTAAGACTTGGAATAATTTTAATAACTTCCTTCTAGGTCTTATCTCTTTATATGTAAGTGGGAATAATAATATCACCTACCTTATAATTTTTCTATAAAATTAACTAGATAAATTGATATATTCTTTGCTAAATTGTAGGTGTTTTGTCACATGCTCATCATTGATATTGTCTCACAGAGCACACATGCTCAATTCATTCAACAAATTTTTTGATATTAACAAAAGAAAGCAATTCCTGAGTGTTTATTCTGTTTCAAGGCTCCCAGTATTTTGCTTTCTAATTAGTCAGCATGTCACCCCTATGAACTGCATACCATTAGTACCCTTGTTTTATAGATAAGGAGTGTGAGTCAGAGGCTGAAAGTGTGAAATTTGTCCATGGTGGCATGGTTAGTGAGTAGTACAGAAGGATGAGAACAAAGACTGTCTCGCTCCAAAATTTGCTTTTGGAAACCACTAACTTATACCACACCAGCAGGTAGGCACAAGAAAATGAAAGAGAACTGCTGTGTAGGGGATGCATGCCTAAGGCACACCGGCCACTAAACAGAGACAAAGGGGACCTCAAGTGAAATAGGAGGTTTCCCAAAAGATACAGTGATGATTTGTGGTTTGATACATGAGGACTACTGGGGAGGGACTCTGGTGGGGTTCCTTTTACAAATGCACAGAAACTCCACAGGAACACAGGCAGTTTGATATCCCTAGCTGAAACTTGGATTGTGAGGACCAGCAGAAAAGAACAGTGGCTGGTGAGTACACATAGTCAAGATCACAGGGGAATGTGCCTGGTTGGGTGGCTCTGTTGCTTGGAGCATCATCCCATATACCAAAAAATTGTGTGTTTGATTCTGGTCCGGAATCATACCTAGGTTGTGGGTTTGATTCCCCGTCGGTGTACAGATGGGAGGCAACCAATTAATGTCTCTCTCACATCAATATATTTCCCTCTCTCTCTCCCACTTCCGCTCTCTAAGATCAATAAACATATTCTTGGGTGAAGGTTTAAAAGAAAAAGATCACAGGTGACTTTAGATACTAAGGATGTATCTGACTTTTTATGGAAGGCAACAGTGTTACCAGTGAAAATGAATATTTTTTTGTGGTGTCTAGAGAAAGCAATTTCAAATGACACACATGTGGAGAAGTTTGAACATGATGGCAAGATTTCATTAGAGTTTAAAGGAAAAAATATACCCTGGGGGACATAGAGTGTGGGCGGGCTCTAAAGACAACTGCCCCAAGGCTTCTGTTTATCCTCTGTGTTTTCTTGGTTTTTAGTAATGTTCAAGGAGCCATTCAAACCTTCCAACATAACTTTCTGATCTTTCTCGGGCTTGAGTTTGGTCTTCGCATGACGAATCACTTTCTGGGACCTAATGGGGTTCCTGGTCCTCTATCAAATCCAATTACTCTTTTAGTTTTTGGGGGGCTAGGGTCTCCCACTTTATGACTTCTGTTGTGCATGTCAAAAAGGTCTGTTATGTCATTTGGTTTCTGCTGCCATGTGCCCAGCAGAGGAATTTTCCCCACCTCCTCCCTCTGATAATCCAGCAGCAGGCTGGCAGCGCCCCTGGGGAGATTTCCTGACCACTCAGAAGATTAAATCTCCTCAGGTCACTCCCTTGGAGTGTGCGAATTAGTCTGTAAATGCTACAGCTTTCTAGTAAGCTTAATGGAATGCTATCCTAATATCGGATTCAGGTTCCCAGTTTATAAAGTTTAATATCTGATCCCCTTGGTTCCCTTCCTTATTTATAACTACCAACACTAACAGTAGCAGAAGGTCAAAGTGCATTCATATCTTAGAGAAGTTCATCCATGCCCTAGTGTGGTTAACAAGTTGTGTGCAGATAGATAGATGAGGGTCAACAAGAAAAGTTTCTGTGATAAGGCCTGAACCAAGACCAAAGCAATGGACATGTTCAATAGTGCACAGGCTAGAGAGAGATTTTGATTTTTAAACCCTTTCAGGTCTGAGTAGAACTAAGTTAAACAACAAAATCTTTTTATAGGTAAAGAGGGATTTTTATATCAAACCTAGGTCCTCATAGTAACAAAATTTCATAATAAGGGCCCAGTCACCAATGCAGCAGGGTCATAAGAGTAAGAACAAGGAGAAACGTCACCGATGGTGACAGCAGAAGCAATTCAGCAAATATCAGTAAGGTTCTCCCCCAACCAGTGGCTCTGTCTAAACAGGTCTTAAGCCAGAACAATGAGCATCAAGGCTAATAACCCAGAGGCTTTACATTGGCCTGTGTAGCTAGAAAGGCATCGGCTGAACTGAACTAAATGAGAAATTCCTAATTCTTGTTTTAGTAAATTAAAAAAAAACAAAAAATTAAGCATCATTCACAATGATTAACATCAACAACTCCTCATGAAATAATTTTACCCACTTGATTCAGGGGATCTGGAATCCTTCCATTAAACTATTATCAACATATGGATAGTTTTGATATCATTAAGAAGAATCTTTTTAGGCAACTTGCATTAAAAAATGTCTTATGTATTAAATATTGAAGTAGATGGTATTCCCAGAGATGGCTGTCAGATTCTCTACTCACATATGCAAGGTCAAGGTTGTGTGCAGGGACTGTGAGATGACAAAGGAAAAAGTGTTTGCAGGCCACAGGAATTCTTAAGGGAAATCTGTGGAGATCAGACTTAGCATAACCATTTCCTGAGGGATTATTTGTGGACCTGAGAGTAGCTTAGGATTCAGGCTCCTGGGCAATTTGTCTAAGCCAATTCTACCAGATTCTACTAATAATTTAACTGAGACATTAATTTGAAATGCCTGTGCATCAAATATTTCTTATAGGTTGATTTTAAAACAGCTAGTGTGAATCTTTTTTTATATATTCCTTTAGGTGTATTTTTTCTATCTAGTCTGTTTTTAAGTATTTTAAACAAAAAAGCTTTTCAATGTAATTATAAGAAATGTAGATATTTAGAGGAAGTAAAATGAATGTACTAGGTGTGGCAATGTCTTCTTTATAATGAGTAGAACAATAATCATCTCAGAGCACATATTTGTCTTATTACTTACTGTTGAGCCTTGAAGAAAATGAATAATCAGGAGGTGAAGAGGAAAGGTGGGTTGGATCAGCACAGCTCCTTCTTTTATAAAGAAGGCTATAGACAGGCATGTGCGCAGAGACTCACATCCCACAAAAAGATGAATTCTTGATGGATGAACAATTAAAGATTTAAAAAATAAAATGATAGATCTCTAAAAAATAAACCTCATATTTATTCAACTTCTGCAGGGATGACCTTAGAAGCTAAAATTCAGTAAAAGATATGACAAGGGAAAAAAGAGACAATTTTGACAACCTCAAAGCAGATGTCACGTATAAAATAAAGGCTTAAAGGACCGATAATAATTTGAAAAATACTAATTTATTGATAATTTATCATAACAAATCTAAAAGTTTATATTCACAGAGTACCTAGTAACATCAGTGATGAACATAAGATAACATAAATGAAGAGAAAGGCTTGAATATGTGCTTATTCTGTAGGTTTTAACTACATAATCATATTCTTGACACAGGAGTCATTAGGAAAATTGCTACATAAAAAAAAAAAGGCTGGATGTTTACATTTTAGGTGGTCTAGCAACTAGAGGAACTGACAAATGCAATTGCTGAAAAGTATTAAAAGTTCTTGGTAAATACAGAAAAAAATTTTACATTCATCTATGATATTGACTGAAAAAACAAAGTGAATAAACAAACAGAAAGCTTAAGTTTGATAGAAAAAAATGGCAAATCTTCTCTGGAGCAAAGCAAATTCTAAATAAATGTCAAAGAATTTTAATATTTAAAGTTTCAATGAATGAGTCTTCTTGGTTAAAGATTAAAACAAAAAAATACATGGTGAAAAAAAGCCACCATGAGTAAAGGGTAAAAGAAACAACATAGCTGAATCAGATCTGTGAAACGTCCAATACTGGAATTATCACATAAGAATATAAACTTGAAGGAAAAGAATAAAGCTATGATTAAAGAACAAGAAAATATAATTTATACCAAAATAGATTTTTCAAATCATCAAACTGAAATTCAAGAATTAGAACAAAGCTAATAATTAAAGTTACCATATTTTGCCATGTATAATGCATACTCATGTTTTTGTGCGCATTTTACACAGCAAAATACAGTAGAAGAAGCAATATGTAAGTTTAACAGCTAATTCAATAAAGTGAAGGGTAAAACAATGAAAGGATAAGATCAAATGAAATTATAAGAATGAAGACAAGTTAAAAAAATACAGAAAATTGAAGAGAAAATTTAATAAACATACAAAATTAATAAACATAAAAAGTTAAAAGATCTAACATTGGAATTTCAGAGGAAATGAGAGATATTTATATAGAGAGAGAATCTATTTGAAAAGACAGAACAATAGTCAAGACACTGTGATACTGGTGTTGAGATAGATTCAATAAAGAGCCCAGATATGGACCCACATAAATATTGACAACGAATTTCTTACAATGATTAAAAGCAACTCCATGAAGAAAGGAGTGTCTTTTAAAGAAATGGTGGAAAATTGGATAACAATATGCAAAAAACTAAAAATTAAAAAAGCTAAAAAATAATAAAAGAACTTTATCCCATACCTCATACCATATACAAAAGTCAAGTGAATCATAGACCTAAAATTTAAAATATAAAAATGTAAAATTTCTAGAAAAAAAGAAACACTGGGAAAAAACTTGGTGAAATTAGGTTAGGCAAAGGTATCTTAGATGCCATACTGTTATAGGTTTAGCTGTGTTCCCACAAACAAGATTTTTTGAAGTTCTAATCTCTAATACTTCAAAATTTGATCCTATTTGGAAATAGGATCTTTCTAGAGGTTATTGAGCTAAAATGGATCCATCAGGGTGGATGCTAATACAATATAACTTATGTCTTTATTAAAAGTATAAGTGTGGACATAGAGACAGACATGCACAGAAAGAAGACACTGAGAAGAGACACAGGGATAATGTCATGTGAAAGCAAAAGATTGCAGTGATGCAACTACAAGCCAAGACAGACACATCAAAGATTGCTAGAAAACCACAAACCACTGAGGGAGATGTGGAATAGATTCTCCCTCACAACTCTCCAAAGGAAGCAACCCTGGTAACATTGTGCTTTCAGGCTTGAAGGCTTTGCAACTATGAGATTATAAATTTCTGCTTTTGTAAGCCACCCAGTTTAAGGTACTTTGTTACAGCAGCACTAAGGAACTAATACAAACACCATAAATGTTATCTATGTACTTCTAAAGTCATGATAAACTGGATACTATCAGAGTTAAAAACTTCTGTTCTTCAAAATATTTCTTAACAGAATGATGTGATAAGCAGAAACAGGAAAAATATTTGGAAATCTTAGGTCTGATAAATGACTTATATTCAGCATATATAAATGTCTACAAATTCAATAATGAGAAAACAAACAGCCCAATAAAAGAATGGATGAAATATTTCAGGAAAATAATTTACAATGGCAAGTAAATACTACTCAACCATAATAAATATAAAATATTACCATTTGCAACAACATAGATGAATCATGAAAGTATTATGCTAAGTGAAGAAAGACAGAAAAGGATAAGAATCATAAGATTTAGCTTATATGTCGATATAAAACAAAAGGCAACAAGTGAACAAACAGAAAAACTCATTAACACAGACAACAGAATGGGAGTTACTAGAGGGGAAAGAAGATGTGGAGAGAATCGAAAAGGTAAAGGGGGCCAAATGCATGGTGACAGAAGGAGACCAGGCTTTAGTGAGCACACAACAGAGTATACAGATGTCATATAAAGTGGTATACCTGAATTTCACATAATGTTATTAACCAATGTTACCCCAATAAATTTTATTTTAAAAGAAGGTATTCAGCATCATTAGTTGCTAGGATTTGCAAATTAAAACTACAATGAGATGCCACTTTAAACTTCTTAGAATGGGTAAAATTTAAAAGGCTGATGATACCAAGTCAAGGCAAAATGTGGAGCAGCTAGAACTCATACACAGCTGGTTAGAATGTAAAGTGTCACAATTTGGAAAACTTTTTTGCAGTTTCCTAAAAAGTTAACATATACCAATTTATAATTAGTCATCCAATTCCTAGGTATTTACCCAAGAGAAGTGAAAACATATAAACATACAAGAACTTGTATCTGAAAGTTCATAAAACTTTATTTGAAATAGCAAAGAACTAGAAACAACCCAAATGTACATAAACAGATCAATTGATAAACAAATTGTTACGTACCTATAGAATAGTATAATACTCAGCAGTAAAAAAGAATGGACTATTTTATACAAAACAACAGTTTTAAAAAAATTATGCTGAGTAGAAAAGTGGCAAGCATTATATACTATATGACTCCATTTATATTCAGTTCTAGAAAATCCATACTAATCTATAAATGACAGAAACTTGGTCAGTGGTTACCTAGGGATGGAGAGAAAGGGCTGGGAAAGGCATCAGAGAGGGATCACCAAAGGTAATAAAAAATTTGGGGGTGGGTTAATGATGAATGTTTATTATCTTCATAGTTTTGATGATTTCATGGTTGTAAACATTTACGAAACTTATGAAAGTGTATATTTTATGTGCACTTTATTACACCAAAAAAAAACCAAAAAAAACCCCAGTGACCTGGGATTATCTTCTGGAGGGCAGACCCCTTGTAGTACAGGTCTTACCCACTAGTTAAGTGTTCTAGGATTCCATCTCGATCTATGTACCAGCTGACATCGTTGTGAGAGGCTGCATTTGGCTTCAGTGATTTTTTTTTTGAAGCCTTTCAGTGCATTTGCCCATTTCATGATGGATGATTTATGAGCACACCTGCCCACATCTCGCTGAGTGTTCACCAGTTTTTGACCAAAAGCAGCATGACCCTTGTGCCCTCCCCTCCCCATTCACCTGATTTCTCCCCTAGCAAGACTTTTATTTTGTTTTCCCCAATGAAAAAAATCCTCAAAAGGAAATGTTTTGCCAATGTGGAAGAGGTGAAACAAAAAATGGCAGAAGCACTAAAAGGCATCAATATCAGTGAGTTCAAAAACTGTTCTGAGCAGTAGAAAAATTGTCTCAATAGATGTATTGCATCAAATGGAGAGTACTTTGAAGGTGACAGAAGTTTAAACATGTCAGAATAAATACACAGATTTTTATCAATAAATTCTGGGTTTTGGGGGGTGCCCCCCATACAAAGTATATAATAAAATTATGCACTTCACGTGCAGTTTCTTGTATGTCAACTATAAAAAAATGTAATGTCAATTATACAAAAATAATAATTAAATGATTAAATCAAGTGTTGAAAAATTTGCAGAGCAATCATATTTATATACTTGTGAATGTTATAATATTTAGAAAATAATCTTATATTAACTGGCAGAGCTGGAAAGAATCATACCCTTCTGATCAGTGCATGGGGAAGTGTCTATGCTCTGATCCTTCTCATTATATGTACATATGTATCAATAATATTTATTATCAATATAATACATGCATAATGTCTATATATTAGGTATCTATATATTAGACAAAATCTATATATTTTAGATATATATTTCTAATATGTAATGTAAGATAGTATCTGCATATTAAACATTAATATTCCTAAAATAAAAATCTCTTAGCAAAAAATAATACCAATTGATAAAGAGATAACTAGATTCTAGTACATTTACAAAATGGGATACTGTTCTGCAGTGAATGTGCATGAACTACAACTGCTAGTAAATTAGGAGAAAATATATATATCACACAGTCTACAAATGTTGATACCTGTATATTATTAAATAAGTAAAACTTCCATACAAACTTAAAATGTTTAAAATATAATAAATATTAATGATAAAATGTCAACTAAAATTGCATCAATGATCAGAAAAAGACTGCAGAGAAATGCATCTTAATTTTAATATGGATTTTTTAAAGATAACCAAGAAAGTTTGATTTTTCTTACTCTTTTCTTTCATGCTTTACATCTTTTATTTAATGAGTACATCCTATGTTGTTAGTAAAATAAATCTAAACATTTTGAAGTTTTAGGTTATATTGTTGTGGTATATGACTTTTGATCAAACATTACTTTATGATGTTGATTATTAAATAACATAGAGAAATGGAACAAAATGATTTGCACTCATAGTGTCAAAGTACAATGCTTTACTAAAATATTGAGTATTGTCTGATTTGCTTCATAGGACCTCATACTTCACAGTCTCCTAAAATAGCCCCCGAAGAGCAAAATGTAGGCCAGAACACTGAAAGGGATGCATTTGATGAATTCCATGTGACATATAAAATTCATAAGTGGAAAATTTTTGAATCTAAATTTTTTCCAAATACTCAAAAGTAGATAACACATCAAACTATTACTAACAGGATGGAAACACTCATTCTAAAAAGTGTAATATTATGTATATTCCATAAAATGCATTGCATTATGTAAATATGGATTTTAAGAGTGTCATTAAAAAAGTTTCTATTAACCAAATTAATTTTACTCAAATGTTTTGTAGGCAAATTTGCCTGCTCCCAGACAAGTGCTCATCATAATGACAATGCCAGTGGGATGAGAGAACCCACTGCCCGCACAATGAAATTGGCAGTGCCTGAGTGGGAGAGGGAGAGGCACCAGGTTTGGCTGTCTTGGTAGGGAAGTTGGCAAGAGGAAGAAAGAGTCTCTGAAAAATATACCCAATAGGCACTCAGTGCTAATATGTGTCAGATGTATCTGATAAGGAAATCATTAAGAACATACAAGTAAGAGAAAGACCCAGAGACGTAACATCACTGTATTATTAAAAGTTCAGTATCCGGGTCTGTACAAAGAGCAGACAGACGTTAGAAGAAGGAGTGGTATTGCCTTGGCATTGGAGGACAAGGTTGGGGGGTGCTTAGGGAGAGGAACTACCTAGGAAAAGTTGTATTTTTTCTGGACCTTAAACCTGTGTTAAGAGTTTTATCAAATACAGAAAAGGGGGAAATAATGATAAAGAGAAATGAAAGGGTGTGCTTTGTCTGTAAAATTATAAACCTTTCCTGTATTGGAGTTTAGATACTTCATGGGGAAAGTGGCAAATGGAGCTGGAGGTAGTAAGGGACAGGCTTTGGAGCTAGGAAGATGTAGGGCAGCATAGTTGTAACTGACTTCGTAGGCACTGGAGACACCATAAATACACTCTAGTTGTTGCTGTTCTTTTGTGTATTTTTTTAAGAACAGGAATGAAACATAATCATTGTTTTAAAGAAAGGTTTGAAGCAAACAGTAAAAATGGAGGGAGAAAATTATAATAGTCCAAGTGAGAGATGATAAGGGGTTGATTGAGGCTTATAAAGTATTATAAAAAGATTTAAGAAATATTTTGAAAAGTAAATAGGTCTTGGTTAAAAATTGACTGTGGAAGATGAAAGAGGGAGTAATAGATAATGGCTCTGAGAATCCTAATTATTAAAACCAGTGGATGGCAGTCTCATTAACGCAGACGCACAAGGCTGGAAAGAGTCGGTTTTAGGAGGTAGATAATGGGTTTAGCTCTGGGTGTGCTGATCTGTGTGTTCCTCTGGTAAATCCAGGAATGTAGAAAATAGAAATACAGGTATTAAACTTAAAGGTGAATTTTGAGTTACTGAAAACAGGTGTAGAATCAAGAATACAGAGCTTGGAGTTAAAGTTCACAGAGAGAATGAGAAACTACTAATTGAAACATGATACATGTATTGGGTGATCAATCTGTGACCGCTTTACATATACTCATTTATTTAATTTGTACAACACTGTTAGTTAGTTATAGTAGGTGTTTCTCCTATATACAGAAAACTGATTCAGAAAGAATGGAAACAGTCAAGCTAGGATTCACACCCAAGGAGTTTGATGTCACAACACAGATGCTTAACCAACACGCGTACTTACCCTCAGCCAACAGCTGACAAGAAGGAAACCTGGCGAACATGGACATTTGGGGGGCAAGTACCGGAACAGAGACCAATGAAGATCACTGAAGAAAACCCAGGGCAGTGTAATGTTAACAAAATAAAAGGATGAGGTTTCAAGACAGGAGCAGCCCACTGTGGCAGACACTGTAGTGAAGTCTCAGATGCCTGTGTATGGGGTCAGTGCCAGAGGGAGGCTTTCTGTGAAGTGATGGGAAGGGAGGCTACACTGCAGTGAGCTATGGAGGAGGCAATGGGAGTGAAAGGACAAGAGCAGTCAGACTCTTCTAGAAACGAGAGAAAGAAGGCAACAATTTGATCGTTAGCAAGGTAGAGGAGAGATTTATGGCATTTCCAAAAGCAGAGGTTGCTCTGTCCCAGATACTGTCTAGGCTCGGATTCAAAAGCTGAAGTCTGCAAGGTGAATCACAGATCCGAATACACTTTAGGTGAAGACAATAGGTCAAAAGGAAAGGACTGATGTCTGGGGTCACAGTCAGGAATAGAAAACTCCAAAAGCCTGAAGAAAGCCTAAAGCCTTTATCTGAGACAGCCTCCACCAGAGTGAAGAGCTTGAGTGTCACAGCCAGTAGGAGAAATGGACATCAGAATCTACAGTGAACAAAAGGTACAAAGACCATGAAGTAGTATTCAGCTGACATTGCCTCAATGGTGGGGTATGAGAATCCAGGCTGAGGAATTGACTGAGGTCCTTGTGGGTGGAGAATGTAGCAATATCTTCCAAGACAGAATGGTTTTCTTATGATAAGTCACATGTCTTTCTAAGCTTCATATTATACATGTTTTAGGGTTTTGTGTTGCTTTCCTCCTCACTGAAATAACATCCAAAAACATCTGTCTGTACTGGGCTAGCATATCCAATATGTCTCAGACTCCACTGTGTCAGTGGCAGCAGCTAAGCAGATGGACTTTCAAAAAGACAACCACATAACTCACATTTTTAAATATAAATTACTGGCAGAGCTTTTCCTCTCTTTTTCAGCTAACTTGAGCTTTGTGTGTAACTGATGGTGTTTCCCTACCCTCTGGACTTCCTCTTACAAAATGACAACTCTAACCTCCAGTTGATGTCACTGGGCAAAAGAATTATGGGCCTTTAATAGTAGGAAGGAAGAGGTTCTCTGGCCCATCCCTTTGAACCAACTGACTCAGCTTTTACAAATCCATATGATCACAAATCAGCTAGGTATATGAGATCATAGATAATAGAATATTGTGACCACCTCTTATTTGTCCAACTTACATCTTTTTTACTCATAATTGGCATTCTTGGTTCTCTGAAATCCTTATTCTCCCTACTAGGCTTCTGATAATTTCCCAAGAATACCATTGTCCTGCTATCCCACTCCCTTACCTGATAGCCATGTTTAGAATTGCCATCTGGATTAAACTCCTTGATCTTTAAACAACATAAATTTAGTATTTTCTTTGCTTTCTGGCCCTTGAAGATAACTGAATATCAACTATTTGCCATTTTCCCTTATGACGACTCGGTTCAAGTGGCTAAGCCTAGCTCTTGCCTGGCTTGCCACCTCAAGCCCACCAAGGAGAGGGCAGAAAGACAAGAATATAAGTGGCAAAAGCTTGGGGATAGAGTTAGTATCTCTTGCAATGAGCTGTCCTAAATGGTTCTCTTTTCTGTTCTCCAGCAGACCAATAGGGAACCTTCCTGGTGTCAATCATCATCTTTGGTTTGGAAAGAATAGAATCATACTGCATAATACATGGGTGTCCCCTAAATTATAAATATACTGTGACTGCACATTTTCTCACTGCCCCCACCTATTCCTTAACATTAGTTTAAAAGTTGTCTTCCCAGAGTCAGAAAGATGAAACGCTAATTAGATGTGGCAAAATTAGAAATTAAGAGCCAGCAAGTAACCAGGTGTCCTGGCCAGCTTCCAAGATGTATGATAACACTCTACAACCAGATTCTCCCACAGCTCATATGGATCAATTATTTTGTTTCATTTCCTTCTTCAATGGCTTCCAATGAGTTCTTTCCTTTCCTAAGGGCTGAAATTATCTCAGGGTTGCTCCAATGTTGTGTCTTGTCTTCCAGGCTCCTGCCCACCCTAAAACCTCAGCCATGCACTAAATCCCTTGGGATGTTCAGAAATTATTCTTATTTGACTTCAGTGGTTTGCTTTCCTGGAAGCTAAAATTTTAAATGACTATATGGTTGGTTTGGTTGTTTGTCTGAAGTAAAAGGTTTTATCATATCATATCATATCTAGGATCTTTTTAGAAAACAAATTGTTAATATTCTTTGCCCTCAAATTTTAGGTCAAAATAAACTAAAGCAGGGATAGATTTACAGAAAATAGAGCTCATGGGAAAAGCTGGGAAATATAACTTCAGTTCTGACCTGCTTCTGCCAGGCAGTTTCTCTAAAGTTCCTGGCATCCCCCTCTGCTCAATGCATTGATGCCCGGTGAGCCTCTATTCAAGGGTTTCCTCACCTAGCATGTTACGTATCTCCTGCTCCTGTTTAGGAGTCAGGTTATAATCCTGGGGGTCCTGGATTTTTTCCTGATTAATGTCACAAAGAGGTCTAGTCCCCAAATAAGGCTAAAAGGTGGGCAGGTATGTATGATAATCTCTGGGAAGCCAAGAGATAGAGTGGAACAAAGGTTATTGTCCTTAATCTAGGAGTTGTAAAGGCACTATCCAGATACCCTGTCCCTTTTGCTCACCCCCACTACTACCTCTAAGGTATTAACATCACAAAGACCCCTGTAGTATCCTGATATCTCACTCTTCTCAGTGACATGTTGTCTTCATGCCCATTGACTCACTTGGTCAATGGAAAATATTATTCCAGGCAAGGAAACCAAGGCATGTACAGTTTAAAAGTGTGTTTTTAAAAGTGTGTTTTTAAAAGCTTGGAGAGAGGACTGTTCTGTCATAAGATCATGCTGCCTCCCTGCTGAAGGAGCCTATTAGATTTATGATCGTCCTAGACATTTATTGGCAATTCAGGGGTAAACTTCCAGGGTCCAGGGATTTGTTTTCTTTACCTTATATTCTATAGCTCTTTGCAAGCATTATGTGCTAAAATTTGGTTCTTAAGTTTTGAATTGAATTTAGTACCATATTCTAAATATGTTTTTTTATGTAATATTCTAATTGTAATGCATAAGCTTTCACTCATCAAACACATCCCAGTTTTCTCAAGGCAGAAAAACTATCTTTTCTATTATCCTGTGTGGTTCTAGGCATATACTAGCTATGTAAGAATTTCTAGGTGAATTGAAATAAATGGAATCTAATAAATATATTTGACCTCTTCTACAGATTTCTGTGTTGTTGTTTTAATTGGAAGAGTATGTTCCCTGATGTTCCTATAATTTTCACTTTCCTGGTACACTGAAGATTCCCCAACTTCAGCCCCTTGAGGCTGGGTGTGATATGAATGCTGTAAAGAAATGAATGAGAATCTTTTCCTCTTTAACAGGCCTCTTGCTGTACAGGTACATGTCCCTAAAATTTTCTTTGTTCCTCCAGCTCACAGTGCTCTATAGGCACATGTTCTGCAAATTATTGGGGGCTGGGGGAGATAATACTCACACTCATCAACTCTGAGTCCTCTTAAGTGGGAGCTAGCACTAGGAGACTCAGTGTTTAGCTCAGTGATTGACAAATTACAGCATAGGTATGCCATTAAATTCCAGGTATTAGGTAGAAAACATAGCTCTGTTTATATCAGTACAGAGATATTTTATGTCTCTGGATGGAAGGTGATAATTCATGTTTTTTCTAAGAATGTTAGGAAAGAGGCAAATATTACTTTTAAAATCTCTGTATTTTTTCATTAAAGAAGATGGAGTTTGGTATTTGTTTGCATTTAGATCTTCTTAGTGATTTGGGTGGTTAAGATAATAAAATTATAATGCATAGGTTGTGATTGTTGTATTTTGTTCAGTTTAAATCATCTTTTGAAAAATCTTTTCTCTGAAGGAAGGGGATATCTCATTCACATGAGACAACATACAAATAATTAGAGGAGACCACAATTGATAAGCCAAGCCCAAATGAAATAATATGGAAATCTTATTTATTGATCAGATTATTACCACTAGAACAAAGTTGACATGTGCCAGTAATTGCATTTCATCACTAAGGATCATTCCTTGGACAATCATCATCTCCTGTCAAGAGGCTGAAGAGAAGTTATGTGCACATTAGTAAGAAATCCATAGATGATATGGGAAATGAACATGAGGAAAATATTGAAGTTTTATCAAGGAAAAATTGTCCTTGTTTAGGAGAAAACAAGACATACTCTAGGGACTCAGGTGAGCAAAAGGATTGATATTAGTCAATAAGTTAACACGGAAAGCAAGGGTCTTTGCATTCATAACCTCTATGGTTTTATGCATTCATTCATTTCTTTTTTAAATTGATTTTAAAGAAAGAAAGGAAGGGAGAGGGAGAGAGAAACATCAAGTTGTTGTTCCACCCATTTACATGCTCATTGGTTGCTTCTTGTATGTGCCCTGATGGGGGATCAGACTGGCAACCTTGGCATTATCAGGATGACACTCTAACCAACTGAGCAACCCAGCCAGGGCTTAATTCATTTCTTTAATACATATTTATTGAGTATGCACCCTGGCCTAACACTACATGAATTGATAAAAAAAAAAACTATCATGTGCGAAACAGACAAGCTTTCTCTCTTATGAGAATATTGCAACATATACAAAGACATAAATTTCTTATCCATAATAGCAAAACATTTCTTGCAAATAAAAAATACCAATACCAATTCAATAAGAAAAAAGGTTACCCGGGCTGGTGTGGCTCAGTGGATTGAATGCTGGTTTGCCAACCAAAGGGTCACTGGTTTGATTCCCAGTCAGGTCACATGCCTACTTTGCCACCAGGCCTCCTATAGGTGGCATGTGAGAGGCAACCACGCTTTGATGTTTCTCTCCTTCTCTTTCTCCCACCCTTCCCATTTCTAAAATAAATAAACAATTCAAAGGATCAATAAATCCAGGAGATGGTTCTTTGAAAAGAAAAACAAAATTGAAAAGCTTTTAAGCAGACTCATCAAGAAAAAAAGGGAGAGAACACAAATAAATAAGAAATGAAAGAGAAGAAATTACAACCAATACCCTATAAATACAAAGGTGATTGTAAGAAATCACCATGAAAAACTATATGCCAAGACATTTGAAAACCTGGGTAAAATAAATTTCTAGAAAAATATAACCTCTCAAAACTGAATGAAGAAGAAGCAGAAAGTCTAAACATACTGAGAGTAGCTGGTGAAATTGAAACAATAACAAAAAAACTCAAGGCACACAAAAGCCCTGGACCATATGGTTTCACAGGAGAATTTTACAAAACATTTAAGGAAGAGCTAATTCCTATCCTTCTCAAACTATTCCAAAATATCCAAGAAGAGTTAAATCCCTAAACTCTTTCTATGAAGCTAGCATCATCCTAATCCCAAAACCAGATAAAAACACAACAAAGAAAGAAAACTACAGGCCAATATCACTAATGAACATAGATCTAAAAGTCTCAGCAAAATATTGGCAAACCACATCCAGCAACACATTAAAAAGATCATACACCATGATCAAGTGGGGTTCATCCCAGGGATGCAAGAATGGTACAATATTCTCAAATCAATAAACATAATACATCACATAAAGAAAAGGAAAGACAAAAATCACACGATCATGTCAATAGATGAAGAAAAAGCATTTGGTAAGGTACAGTGCCCATTTATGTAAAAACACTCAGCAAAGTGGGAATAAAGGAGACATAATGTAACATAATAAAGGCTATATACGAAAAACCTACATCCAATATTATACTGAATGGGCAAAAACTAAAAGGTTTCCCACGAAGATTGGGAACAAGACAAGGATGCCCACTTTCACCACTTCCATTCAACATAGTATTAGAATTCCTAGCCACAGACATCAGACAAGAAAAATAAATAAAAGACATCCAAATTGGAAAGGAGGAAGTAAAACCGTCATTGTTTGCAGATGACATGATAGTGTACATAGAAAACCCCATAGACTCCACGAAAAAACCTAATCAATTAATTTGGCAAAACAGCAGGATACAAAGTCAATATGCAGAAATTGAAGGCATTTTTGTACACCTACAATGAAATATGAGAAGCAGAAATCAGGGGGAAAATCCCATTTACTATAACAACAAGAAAAATAAAGTGCCCAGGAATGAGCTTAACCAAGGAGGTAAAAGACCTGTACTCAGAAAACTACACAACACTGAAGAAGGAAATAAAGGAAGACACAAATATATGGAAGCATATACAATGTTCATGGATTCAAAGAATTAACATCATCAAAATGTCCATACTACCCAGAGCAATTTATAGTTTCAACACAATCCTTATTAAAATACCAATGACATATTTCACAGATATAGAATAAACATTTCAAGAATTTATATGGAATCATAAATGACCACGAATATCTGCAGCTATTTTGAAGAAGAAGAACAAAGTAGGAGGGATCACAATATCTAACATCAAGCTATATTATAAGGCTACTATAATCAAAACAGTCTGGTACTGGCATAAGAACAGACACACAGATCAATGGAACAGAATAAAGAACCCAGAAATAAACTCATGTCTCTATGGTCAATTAATATTTGACAAAGGGGCATTAGCCTAAAATGGAGTAAAATTAGCCTCTTCAACAAATGGTGTTGGGAAATCTGGACAGCTACATGCAAAAAAATGAAATTTGACCACCAATTTATAGCACACACAAAAATAAACTTAAGGTGGATAAAAGACTTAAATATAAGTCACAACACTATAAAAGTCCTAGAGGAGAACATAGGCAGGAAAATATCAGACATTCCATGTAGTAATATTCTCACTGATATGTCCCCTAGAGCAAGGGACATAAAGGAAAGAATAAACAAATGGGACTTCATCAAAATGAGAAGCTTCTGTGTGACTGAAGAAAACATCAACAAAACGAAAAAGAACCAACTGTGTGGAAAAATATATTTGCCAATGATTCCTCAGAGAGGGGTTCGATCTCCAAAATATATAAAGAGCTCACCTGACTCCACTCCAGGAAGACAAACAATCCAATTAAAAAATGGGCAAAGGACCTGACCAGACATTTTTCCAAGGAAGAGATACACAGTGCCCAGAAACATATGAAAGGATGCTCAGTATCACTAGCCATCAGAGAGATGCAAATGAAAACCACAACGAGGTATCATGTCAAACCAGCCAGAATGACCATCATAACGAAATCAACAAACCACAAGTGCTGGCGAGGATGTGGGGAAAAAGCAACCCTAGTGCATTGTTGGTGGGAATGCTGGCTGGTACAGCCACTGTGGAAAGCAGTGTGGAATTTCCTCAAAAAACTAAAAATGGGACTGCCTTTTGACCCAGTAATTTCCCTGCTGGGATTATACCCTGAGAATCCTGAAACACCAGTTCAAAGGAACTTATGTACCCCAATGTGCATAGCAGCACAATTTACAATAGCCAAGAACTGGAAGCAACCTAATGCCCAACAGTAAAGGAATGGATCAAAAGACTATGGTACATTTACACAAGGGAATATGAAAGAAAGAAAGGAAGAAAGAAAGAAGAAAGGAAGGAAGGAAGGAAGGAAGGAAGGAAGGAAGGAAGGAAGGAAGGAAGGAAGGAAGGAAAGAAAGAAAGAAAGAAAGAAAGAAAGAAAGAAAGAAAGAAAGAAAGAAAGAAAGAAAGAAAGAAAGAAAGAAAGAAAAAGAAAGAGAGAAAGAAAGAACTACTGCCCTTCTTGACAGTGTGGATGGATCTGGAGAGCATTATGCTAAGTGAAATAAGGCAGGTGGCAAAAGACAGATATCATATGATCTCACCTATTAAGTGGAACCTAATCAACAAAATAAACAAGCATGGAAAATATAACCAGCAATATTGAAATTAACAAACAAACAAACAAACTGACAGTAACCAGAGGGGAGGAGGGAGAGGGAGAACAGGGGAAAAGGAGGGGAAGGGTCATCAAGGGACATGCATAAAGGATCCATCGACAAAGCCGAATGGGGGAAGGATTGAGGGTTGGAAGTGGGCATGGGTGGGGCTGGGGAAAGTGGTGGCAGGAAAATGTTGACATGGGGATGATGGGGTGGGGTGCAGGGTGGAGGGGATAAAGGGGAGAAAAAAATGAGACAACTTTAATAGCATAATCAATAAAATATACAAAAAAATAAATAAAATCTTTAAAAAAAGAAAATGGTCAACAACTTTATTAAAAGTTTCACAGAAAGGCATACTAAGAATTATTAAATTGTGAACAAATAGTATATTTCACTTATATATAGGCACATAAGTAATTTGATATTGATTATCACATAGACAAGTAAAACTATGAAAGAATTATAATGTTGACTGTTGGTAACTACTATGGAGATCTTTCATTTATTGGTTGATGAGAATTTAAATTGCTACAGCATTCCAGTTGTTACTGCAATATCTACCAAAATTTAAAGTGTCTTCTCTTATGACCTGATGATTCAAATTTTAGAAATCTATCCTAAGAATCAACAGTACAAATTATAATGCTACATGCAGATTATAGTTCTGTTTGTGACAACACCAACAAAGAATACTAACTTAAATGTCCGTTAATGAGGAATGAGTTAAATTAATCAAAGTATACTCAATGGAATATTATATATTTGTATAAAATAATGAGATCAGTATTAGGGCAAAACATGCAAATGATGCTCCGTAAAATCAGACCAGAGAGACAGCAGAATTCCTAGCTGAATTCTGAGAGGTCTTCACCTTTGTATCCCCGATACCTCGCTGTAGAGCTGTCTGGTATTTGGTTGCTCTCCTCAGAGATATGCTTTGAAATTCGTGGGTAAGCTTCTCTATGTCTCCTGGTGAACACTTTATAGCACCCACCTCATTCCACATCAACATTGCCTCTCATAAAAGGAAGTAGCCATTTTACACCTGTCTTGCCCTCTCATGGTCTGTCTACTGCCTCGTCTAAGTCCATGTTATACCAAGGAAGAAAGTGAGGACCAGCTTTGGGGGCCTGGGGAATGAGCATCATAAGAAGGGAAGTCCCATGATCTAGTACACGGTCATCCTTTATCTTGAATACTGGCATATTATAAGACATTTGTAACTGATGCTTTTTTAGTCTCACCATTTTTATGCTTCTTCCTCAAACTATTGCTGAAGAAGAGAAGTAAAAGTGAAAGTCTTTGGGTCATGAGTTAAGGGTGGCTTTCAGCATATACTTTTTGAGATCACAGGGGTGTTACAAGTCTAAGCATTCCAGGAGGTGTTGCAAGCTCAAATTCAGTTCTGGCCTTGGACTAACTGTGAGCACTTGATACAAAAGGTAAAGTACCAGGAGGGAGGGAGGATGTGTCCATTCCAGCCGATGGAACTGTAGTGACCCTGATGAATCTCTGCTTTTGTCAATTCAACATACCTAATTCTGGTCCGGATCCCCTCTGAGGGTGTAGAAATGAACACAATAAACATGATATCTCTCCTCACTGAGCTTGCTGACTTAGGAGGAGGATGTTCAGTTCTTCTTTGGAATAGGATATTGGAAATGTTCAGGGCACATAGGGTCAGAATACATACATAAACATTTATACATTATGCACAAATTTCTCTTCCAATCACTCATTTTGAAATATTTTGCATTTTTTTCTAGAATACGGGTCTCAATAATTATGGAAATGGCTGTTGTTTTCAGTATAAGGAGGTATTGTAGGATTGTATGTTTAAGGAGATATTAAATAAGCTTTGATTTCTACTTGTGCAGAATTTTCAACTTTTCACTACTCTCAGTGCTACCACAGGGGACTACAGTGGCAACACAAATCGCCCACGGCAGACCCTACACTTCACTTCCTTAAGTCCAGTTGAAAGCTGACGACAGCACCCCGGCAGTGACCTTGTAATTAAAAGCAGGAGTGAAGGTCACCAGCCCCCATCACCACCACCTTTGAACAGACCAAGCAGCACAGTTGGGAGAAGACAGTGGCCCCTCTCCCTGCTAAAACTCTAAAGCAGACTTGGGCACAGAGAACTGGGGAAGCCACCTAGGACTGCAGCTCTGATTCCTCAGGAGCCTCTTAATCCTTTTCTTGGATGCTTTTTGGGATTCAGATGCTAGGCCTAGCAAGACTGCCACAGGGCCTAAAAAATGATTGCTTGTGAGGGCCTGACTGGATAGGAGTTGAGACCATCTGACCTGAGGTTAACCTTGTGTTTTTATCTCTCAGGCACTATGTACTTTCTGATAAATCAAATAAATCTCCTCTTGTTTCAGTGACTGGCAGTTGGGGTTGTTATTTTTACTACTGGGAAATCCTCAGAGGGGGAAATTAACCCAAATGTCCCAGAAGGAGGAAAAATAGGTCAAAACAGAAGAAAAATCTAATTCCTTAGCAGAAAGCAGAGCTTAGGAAGAGGGTCCGTGCTTTCGACTAGAGAACTGTTGATGGACCTGGCCAGACAGGAGGATCCAGGGAGGGGTGTGTGGGTTCCTGGGTGGCTCCTGGCCCAAGAACTGAATTGAAGGCAGAAGCGAATTGAAGCAGAACAAACAAACTTACTGTAATGGGTAACCGTGGTGCATGATTTTCCTACTTCCCTTGCCTTTTGAAGTGATTTCTGTGTTTGCCTGGCCAGCCTTGTGGCCTTTGCTTTATTGATCTTGTAATGGTAGAGAAGAAAATTGAAAGACCACCAGAAAGGCTAAGTTAATCTACATTAGAAAGGGCAGCAAGCTATGCATGATAAGAAAGAAAACAGACAATAGACCCAAAGAGACAAGAGGAGAGGGGGAGAGTGTAAAGAGCCAGCCTAGGTCATGTTTACCAAGGGCTTATGGGAATTTGCGATGTGAGAGGAGAGATTGAGATGCAATTTCAGCATCTTATAAATGAAAAGGTAAGTAAGAGACTGAGAAAAGGGATTTCAGAATTTTGGATTTGGGTTAGCAAGTAATCCCCATTTAGTGCTTCTTAAAGACCTTTCAATAAAGAATTCAGTTGCTTCTCAATGCTCTTTGGATATGATCTGAGTTTTGCTTCTAAGTACATCTCCTTGTATTTGGGCCAGTATTATGTGGATTACACATGATTAAACAAGCATTACTCAGTAAATTAGCGAGTTCCTGAGACCCAATAGTCCCAAAGTACTTCCAGACTCCACAGGATGGATTCTGAGTCAGGTGATAGCCTGCATTTCTGGGTTAACAGTGGCTTAGATGTGCTCAACCTGAAAGCTGAGGCTCCCCAGTGACTATGGCTGAAAGGGTTCAGAAAGGTAGGGACCCTATGCCCCATCTTCCCCTAGAAATCCTCTCTGCATGGCAGTTTTTTTTTTCTACCTTTGGCTAAAAGCAGTACGCAGCTCGCTCTGGCCCCATTGGGCACTGCTGGGTGTTCCCTCTTCCTTGTGTTTCTAAATATATCTCCATGACACCACTCTCTTGGTTTCACTCCTGCTTAACTGGACACTCCTTCCTAGATTCCTTGACTAGTTCCCCCTCCTCGAAGGTTCTGACCTCAGACCATTTCTCTGCCCATATCACTGCTTGAGTCATCTCATCTAGCCCCTTGTCTTTAAATGGCAAACGAATGAGGATTCAAATGTTTAAATCTCTGGCCCGAAATCTCCCTGACCTCCAAAACAAATGGAGATATGACATCTCCATTTGGATGTCTAACAGGAGCCTCAAATGTCACATGACCAAAGTTGAACTTCTGGGTGCCCCCTCCCACTCACCTCTAAACTTCCATCTCAATAAATGCAAGTCATCTGTTCTAGCTGCTCAAAACAAAATACTCAAGTCATATTGAAATGATCTTTTTCTCATATTCCCCAAATCCAATCCATCAACAAATCCATTATCTATTTTCAAAATATACTCAGAATCTGACCATTTCTCCTCCCCTCTGACCGCCACCACCACCATCCTTGTCCAAACTACTACCAACTACAGCCTTAATTAGCCCAAAATCTTCCATCCACCTTGTCCTCTGGCTTCTGCCTCTGATAGACAACAGCCAGAGTAACTGGGTATCAGTTGGATCAGTAGGATCATGACGTGCCTTGACTTAAAGCCAGGCAGTAGCTTCCAAGTTCTAAATAAAACATCACATAGGCACCTGTACATGTTCTGGAGCTTCTTTCCCTCTTACTTTGCTATACTCTTTTTCATAGCACTAATCACTAATATACCATCTATTTATATGTTTCTTTGTTTTCTACCTCCCCTCTATAACAAATGCTTTCTAAGAGTAGGAATTTGTCTTGATTTGTTTTGTTCTTTGTAGCTAGAATTGTCTGACATATGGTAGATAATATTAGTTAAATTAATAGACAGATTTTTTTTTAGCTTTATTCTCCCTTTATCCAAGCCAGTATATACGCTGCAAAGAATAAGGGTTGAAATAGTATATTACCCTTCCCGAGTGGTTGCTATTCCTTTAAGGAGGATTATTTTATTTCCTTTTCCCACGGATATTTACTTGGTTTGGTGAATTGCTTTAGCTCACAAAATAGAAGTTGAAGTAACTGACAGTACTCATAAGTTGAAGCTTTAAGAGCCATAGTGTGATTCTTCATCTTCAGTCCTGGAATGAAGAAAAATGAGTGACATAGCCACACCCCATTCACTAAAGATGTGGGGTATGAGTGGGAAATCAGTGTTTTGCGTTATAAGCCACTGAGATACGGGGCCATGTGCTATATAGCATAAGATAGCCAACACTTGGCTGAAAGTTCACTGGTCCATGGATATGTCTGGGATGCTGTCTTCTGGCCTTAGTGAGTGTGTGTTTGTCCTGTTTAGGAATTCTCCAGGGATGATCTCCTATCTCTCCAGTCTGAAGGGGGCAGGAAAAAGGGCCACAACAGGAACTTTGCCATCCTATACAGGAATAATGTGGCCAGTTTATTTTTCTATGATATGAATCAGGGTCAATGTGCTGACACATACTCAAAAGACACTGGCTATAATTTTCAGAACAGTTGATTCTGAGACAAACAGAGGAAAGTCAAGAGCCAGCTGACAATCTCTGTGCCCTTAGCCTGGCCCAGGTGTCCTGTGAGGGATTCGGAGCAGAATGGGAATTGCTTACAACTGCCTGGGAGCTGCACAAGAGAAGAGTGATAAACAGAGCTTATGCAAGGCAGCGAGGCCAGCCATGACTTTCATCTGTGCCTGCTGTTTCATGACTAAGGGATGTAGTCACCAAACACTGAACTGAGCACAGCTTCTCACAGACAGCATTCCAAAGCATGGTCTCTGGCTGTGTATGTGGGGGCGGGGGGAGGGGGCATTGTCTTCCTTTCCTGGACCTCCTTACGAAGCAGACTTTTAGGATTTAGATGAGATTTCCACAGCTCCAGTTCACAGCCCCGGGGACACAGTTTCTGTCCTGGGAGATGTCCATGCCTCCTGTCCAGAGCCTTTCTTGACATGCAGAGGACAGAGCACAGGGTGCAGCTGCATGCTGCAACCCTCACTCTCTGCTGGCCATTCCCTGAGGTCTGGCTGGCCTCGAACAGGTATTAAGACAAGGCTTTGTACTCTGTTCTCCACACAGTAATGTTTCTTCTCTTTTTCTTACAAAGGGGTTTTTCATCAACTGAAACAAAGCACATTTTATGAATTAACAAGATGAGAAGGAAGGGCTTGAGCTTCCTGTGGAGGCTTTGAGGAGGGCCCATGAAATATTTAGACACAATTCCTCAAAGGAGAGGGCTGCAATCAATTCGTAAAATCAAGAGCAGTTTTCTGGGGCCCACAGAGACTGAAATTGTAGCTGGGGCCCAGGCATGGTGTCTAACATTTGCCCCCTGCACCACCGTCCCTACATGGCATATCTGCTCATGTGTCTGCTATATCCTCTCCAGGCTGTGAAAGCTCATGTCTTTGAAACTATATCATCTGTCAGTTGCAATTACAGCCGTGGCTGAAGAACACAGGGGATTTGATCAGATTAGGCTGAGAGTACAGAGAACATGCTAGATGGTGCTCATCATACATGGCTGTTTGTAAATTTTGAAGCAAAGATCCTGTGAATGGTCAAATTTTGAAATATGAGTTGATCTCCAAAGCCCTAGGGAAAAAAACACCATAATTCCATAGATCTCTCTCCAGGGATGAGAGTCTGTCACATTATTCTAGTATCTAAGGAGTTTACATCCAGGTCATCTATTCACAATCTCATTTGCTGTACATAAAACTCACTTTGTTTCTATTCTTACCAGCAGACCCAGGGTTCCACAGAGAATTCAATTGGATTAGAGTAAGCAGGAAAACCACCATACATAACCATTATCTGCAAAGCTCCAGGTTATAAACGATAGCCCCAGGACAGGTGCAGCACTGTAGATGTGTTAGGTTCAGTCCACACCATGTTTTTCAACAAAATTACACAATAAGTTTTAGAAAACAAGAGAAGCATGGATACATCATGTGACTGTCAGAGGGGTGAGTAGGGGGTACTGAATGAAAGAAGGGTAAGGGATTATCAAAGAACATATATACATAACCCATGGACAACAAACAACAATGCAGTGGTGGTCAGGGGGAAGTGGAGGTGGGGGCTGGTGGAGATGGGCAAAGGGCAGGGGGAATTGGGACATCTGTAATAGTGTCAATAATAAAAATAAAGAAAAAAAGAAAAAAATTAAATATGGATAAATCACAATGTACAAAAAAATAAAAAATAAAAAACAAGATAGGCCATTTAAATTTTAGATACATGGCTCTCTTAAACCTTGAAAGGTCTGCTAATATTGACTCTGGATTTTAACATGTCAACAGTTTTCCAGAATGGAATAGCTAATTGTTGAACTTCAGACTAACATGTATTCTTCAAAGTCCCCACTACCCCCTATTGTATTATTCTCACCCCATCTCTTGCATTTATTTGAATCTGGAATCTTAACAACTGTTGATTAGTAACATAACAGTTAGCTGGAGATACTAAGAATATGCTGTATTTGATATTTCAAGTTCTTCCCCTCAGGTGGGATGGAAAACATATTAGACCCTGGTCAGGATTCAGTCTCCCTTCTGTCCTCTGTACTATGCCGTCATTGCCCCAGGATTATCTTTTTATTATAGTGAAGACTTTGATTATTGGGGATCTCTTTCCTGTGGCTCTTATACTTCCAGAGGGCTTCATTGGAAGCCTGTCTCATCCTCTTGCTTTATGAGCAGTGGCCAGTCCTGGACAGAACTTTTTGAGAAGGACATTTAAGAGAAATTTCAGCAGTATGGTTAATTGTTTCATTGGTTGGCCCATACAGTACCACGCAGAGCCTGTGAATGACTTACTGCCTCTTCCTGAGCAGAAAGTTTGTTGCTGGGGAATTGGGGTTTCACAATGACATATCAGCACCATGCTGTTCCTCAGTCCAGGCTTTACTCTAGTCATACAGAGCCATGGGATCTATTGCACCTTATGGCAGAAAAGCACCAGCTGGAAATAGCCTGTTTGATACCCATGTCTTGCTGAGCATACCTGGGATTATCACCACCCCTACCCCCCTGCCACTACAGGGAGAAATAAAAAACTATCATCACTTTCTTGTCCTCTGAGACATGCTGACCTGACACTTTGAAATGCCTCACGGTAAGAAAAAACAGGCATAGGGTCTCCTCCCAAGGGCAGAGTGGCAAACCTCAGTGCTATCTTATTGCCAGAGTCACTGGATCCCACAGCCTTCAAGAATGCAGCCCAGACTAACCCCTCACCTTTAAGACACACTGAGGACATGTCCAAAGAGAATGAATCTGCACCAAACCACAGAGCATTTAAGCCCTGGTTTTAGAGTATCCCCCAACCCTGCCCAAGCTTGATTGCTAAACCAGACCCTAATTGGGCCCTAACCAAAAACCTATGTAAACTTTAACAAGGAATAAACCCTGATCCCAGTTTTACATGGGTCCTTTTCACCCAGCTCCCTCTCGCCTGGGTTGATCTTGGACTTTAATTAGTAACATGTTAACAGTACATTCTTCTGGGTTCTGATACTGACTTTCCTGGGGCAAGGTGATTTGGGGAAAGGTACCCCATGTAGTTAGTGGCTTGTCAGTGGTGAATATTTTCACCCACAGACCTTTTGCAGATTTTGGGACTTTATCTAGAGTGTAGATAGAAGATGACTTTATGAACCAATGATAAACTCTGCTCCAAGGAGTCATCTTTAGCCTTAATAGGTCCTCTCAGGAATGTCCATTTTTGAGCTTGGTTAAAATTTTTAACAGAATAAATTTTCCAATTAAAGGACATATACATCTATATAAAGAATCAATGTATTATCCTTGTTACCTTCACTTTGGTTGGAAGTGGGCAGATAATATACAACTAAAGAAGAAAAAAGAAGGAGGAGGAGGAGAAGGGAGAAGGTAGAGAGGAAGAGGAGACAAGAAAGAAAAGGAGGGGAGGAGGAAGAGTAGAAGCCAAATATGGAAAAGGAGAAAAGGAAGGGAGCCTCTAATAGTTACCTACAGCAATGAGAATAAAATCAAAACTTTGCACACGGCCCACAGGTGCTACATGCCCTGGTTCTGACTTACCTCCTCCAGCCCACCTTGCCATGTCCTCCTTGTGCTCCATGATCTAGCACAATCTCCTTTAGTTCTTGACAGGCCATACACAGTTTCCCACTTCTATATTTTCATCCCCGTAAACCTCGCATCTCTGCCCAGATCACCCTTCTTATGATTTCTTCTATCACTCAAGTCTTAGCCTCACAGCAAGACATCTTTTGTGGACCCAGCTGGAGTAGTTCATGCTAATCCTCATCATTGTACTCTATGATTTTCTCTCACGGTGCTTATCAAAATTGATACCTTCATGGTATTTTAAAATTATTTTGTGTCTGCTTTCTGAACTAGACTATCCATGAAGACAAAGATTATGCTTTCTTTGTGTACCAATACAACCTCAGTGGTTGACATGTAATAGAAGCTCAATGCACATTTTTGGATATATAAGCAAAATAGTGAGTGAATAAAATAATTGCTACTGCTAAATCAAATGGCATTTTCTTAAATTTAATTTTATAGTTGTCATAAATCCATGTATGAGATGAAAAGAATGTTGGAATGTTGTATTTCTATTCTCTGCTATTACTTGCCTGAAATTATTTTATCCACTGAGCTTTGGGTTAGTTCCATTTGACTTGCATTGTCACTTGCTTCACTGACACAGGAACAATATCTGCAAAAGGGTCCAAGGCACTTCTCTTTTGCCCTTCAACTGTAGTCTTAAAAGTGCAGCAATAGCCCTCTCTCATTCAAATTGTGTTAAGACTGCCCACCTTTGACTACAGGGATTGACTACCCAGTTTTGGATTTCAGCATGATTACAAGGGGAATTTCTGTAGCTTCACTTCTGCTTTGTCTTTATGTTGAGATTTCCTCTATGAATTAAATAAAAACAACATTCTAGAGAATACCAGGAAGAACAAAAATATTAATGGCAAGTAATTGCTCTGAACTTCACTGGGAGGCTAAAAAACATTAAAGAGCAATGTGGAGACCAGAGCTTTGGCATTTGACACATCTTTTTAAAATTATGATTTGTAGAGCACTAACTGTGAGAACCTCACTTAGAATTTATCTTTTAAAGATGAGCATATACTCTTCTGTCAAAAGAAAATAGTACTATTATTGTTTCAAAATTGTTTTCAAGGTAAAATGAGATAGTAGGACATCCAAAACAGCATCTCACTCAAAAAAACATTAATTTCACTCCTGTGGTCTTTAAAACTCACTCTTTACCTCCAATAGCAGAAGGAGTAAAAGTCCCCTCGGGAAACTTTCACTCCAGCCTAGGTAGTAACCTAATGAGGGTGGTCTCTAAAGCATTGCAAAAACATCCCCTCCCACACCAGAGAAATGGAGTCTTCAGAGTATTAAAATACTGCTAAGTAAGACAACCTCTGAAAAGAAAACACAAATAAAACCCTGTAATCCATGATTGGGCAGCTTTGTCACAAGCTTTGTCTTCATCCGTCACTCAAATTGACACGTCACTTTCCACTTGATTCAGAGAGACACAATATTTGCTCTAGTTTGTAAGTACCAACTTTAATCAATGTTTCTTTATTAATCAACTGGTGATAAAAGAGTACTTTTATGCCTTTCTCTCAGTACTTAAAGCCCTATTGCTCAGAATGACTGGAAGTGAGAGACAAAGAAAACTTATGTCCACGTTCTTTTGAAAGAGAAAACACCCACAAGGAAGCCTCAAGCATCTTCTGGCCCCATGTTCAGCTTCCATTTTGTCTCTGTGTATATTTCTTAGAGGCCTAGCTGACTTCTTCAGTTATATGTTCAGCAGTGGTTTTCTGGCACCTCTTGGCTCACTGAAGGTTCCAACCTTGTGTTTCTACACCCTCTTCTCTAACCTTGCCCCTCCACTGTTAAGAGGTAGAGTCTAATTCCCCTTCCTGTGAATATGGGCAGAAATGTGACTCACATGGAACCAATATAATGTGGGAGAGTGATGCTACGTGATTTCTAAGGCTAAATCATAAAAGGTGATGCATCACTCCCTTTTGGAGCCCTGACCCATTGTGTAAAATGTCCAACTACACTGAGACCTACATAATGGAAAAGTCATGGATATGGACTTCAGTTTAACAGCCCAGATGAGTTCCCAGCTGAAAGCCAACAATAACTACCAATCTTGTGAGTGAGTTATTTTGCATGTGCAGCCTGTCAAGCTTTCACAGTTTTGTAACACCAGCCAATATTTGAGTATACCTACATGACAGAACCTAAGTAATACGAGCCCTTTCCAAATTTCTGCCCCAAAAGGTTATGAGCAAAATAAAGAGGTGGTTTTAAGTTACTTTGTTTTAGGGTAATTTGTTATGCAGCAATAGTAACTAGAATAATGCTGGATGGGCCATAGTAAGCAGGTTTTATTAGCCCATCTGTTTATCTGAATTATCTCTACTTTTTCTATGCTCTAGGAAAAATTAAACCTCAATAGATTTTTCATTTGAAACTTCCATCAATCTTTTAAATGCCTGGAATTACAATTTTATATTTGAGCTGCCATTGAAGGTGCAAAGCATGTATGGTTGTGGAAGTTTGTTGACATGTAAATTAGACAAGCTAATCAAGAACATTACCATCCATTTTTTGATAGAAAATCCCTTTTCCTTTATTGGAAAGACTACCTGGTTTCCTCACTTCAGAATGAGTTGGGCCATAGCCCTTGAAGTTTGGATAAAATGGTTTAAAGAAAAACGTTCCTGGGCATTGTTATTTAGCTACATAGAATGTTACCAAACAGGGGCTACTGGGATAAGAGAGGAAGGAATGAAGCTTTTTGTCTCCTTATGGCTGTCAGTCAGGAAAAAGGATCCATGGCCCTTCTTCAAATCTAAGTGCAGACTGCTGTCCGGCATCTGGGAGGCATTAAAAAAAAAGAGAGAGAGACACAGGGAATAAAATATTTTGCATTCTTGGTGGTCATCTGAGTAATTAAGTCACCATGCCATCTTAACTCTAAGGACCAAAGTAATTGTGTCTTACTGCTCCTTTTAATGTTAAGTACTTAATGGAGTCAGTGAGAATTTGGCCTACAGCATGAATGGATCATAACAGCAGACCCAGATTACATTTCTAATTAGCCCACAGAGAAAAAATAATTCTATAAAAATAAACAGAAATAGGCCAGAGTGAATGGATTTATGTTTTAAATTCGAGGTATTTCAAAAACATTTCTTCATAGGAAAATTTAATACTACTGAGACTTCCGAACTGTAGAGAAGTGCAACAATACCATTGGGGAACACAACCAGAAATCATGGATTTATTACATGTCATTAATATCTTCCTTTAAATCCATTTGAAATATGTTTAAAATCTTCTGAAGCAAACACAAACTTCTTGAATCTAAAAGGATTATTATCTAAATATCTCTCCTAATATTTAATATTTAAATGTGACTTTAAGTACTATTTATGTTGCTGATAAGTGGTTTTCAGATAGCGTCTTCATCTGAGAAGTTCTTGAACCGCAATCATATAAGGACATTCTACTATTGACTAAGCAGCTGGAACTCTAAAAATATATAAAATTTTATAAACTCTGACAGTAACCAGAGGGGAGGGGGGAAGAGGATAATGGGGGAAGGAAGGGGAAAAGTTGTCAAGGAACATGTACAAAGGACCCATGGACAAAGCCAAAGGGGGGAAGGATTGAGGATGGGACGTGGGGGTGGGTAGGGTCGGGGAGAGTGGTGGGGAGAAAATGGAGACAACTGTACTTGAACAACAATAAAAAAAGAAATTAAAGGAGACAAGTAAAAAATTTATAAGTGCTTTATATTAACTCCAAGAATACGCTGGAAGATATAAAACAAGGATTAAAACTACACAATGACAAGCCAACTTGACAAAAAGTATAATTTCAAGATATTATTTTTATTTTCTTTAAGTAATTCATTTTTTCTTCCCCTGTTCAAACAATCATAGACAGTCTGCTGTTCACTGCCTTGGGAAAACAATGTGATGAGGTTATAAAAGGGGAATGAGTTAGGGCCAAAATCTTGCCTTGGGTTTGCAGTAGCACTAGTCCCTAGGTAGCAGAGTGGTGTCAGTACATAGCATTATATATAGAAGACACATGTTGGGAGATAGAGGTCTCCCAGCAAAAGCCTCATGAACGTAAGGTCGGTTAAAGGCTGAAGAGGAATGGGAAGAATACAATGAGCTCATAGGAGTTAGTGGATCTCAGAAAGAGAAATAGCAACTGAAAAAGCCCAGTTCTACTCCCTGGGAAGAGCTCCCCATTCCAATACAGTCCTCGTCTCTTGGCTCAGATCTGAAAGGTCTTCTTTTTTAATACATAATAGCCTCTATTCAAAGGTAATAGGTTTTTAGCTTTCTTGTTACCTCTAGAAAGTTGAAGGTCAAGAGGTCTTTCTGTAATTTGAATAACTACAATCTCTTAGAGTTCAAAAATATCAGTGCTTTGCCTATTTAACCATGTTAATAACTTTGTGTGTTTCCTAAATGTCTCACTTGAAACACAGGCTTCTCTCTTCTTTGGTGTGTCAGAACATTGTGACAAGGTTTGGAAAGTCTTTGGTATAGCTGAGAGAACCACCTTATCTATAATACCTAAGATCTTAATATAGGATTATATAATTTATATGATCTTTACATAGAGATTTTTTTTTCATTTTGAGAATATTTTGCTGCCTAAGAAATTAGAAATCAGAAACAGCTTTGTTTTCAAACCCAGCAAGAGTTCTTCATTTCCTCTAAATTCTTACAAACAGACTAGTTTACTTTTTAGCTTGCCTCTCTCTTCCCATCACTTATCTTCTGCAGGTAAAATAAACTAATTTACTCTTTTAACATTTTGACTTACCATGAGAAAATGCCTAAATTCTACTAAGTATATTTTCTACCTTGTAATTTCCCCAAAATGATAGTTTTGGCTACTTTTAAGCTGCTACATAAAACATATTACCTTACTTTAACTTGCTATAGCCATGTCTCATTGTTTTTTTCTCAATTTCCACTAACGATTTATTCATGACTTTTCCAGCTTTTCCTCCCTAGCTTCATATCATTTTGTTTAACCTCCACCCATCACCCAGTCTCAAAAGTACTGCTAAATGTTTTATGTTTGTATTATCTTAGCCACTTACTCCTAGGCACTGATTTCTGTTAAAGTTAGATTTTGTTGAATAGTAAATTACCCTGAAACTGAGTGGCTTACAACAATGAATAGGCTTTTTTTTTCCCCATGGTTTTCTTAGTTAGCTAGTTGGGACTATATGGACAAAGTTGGTCTCATTCAAATATCTGGTGACTGACTCCAAGTTGTCTAGGATGAAACATGCCATGTCTTTAGTCATTCAGTAAAATATCTTAGACCCAATCACATGGCGAATAAGAATGATTACAAAAGAAAGTTAGAATGCACAAGTGCTTTCTAAATCTCTGTTTGCATCACATTTCCTAATGTATTATTAGCCAAAGAAATGGCCAAACCCAGATTCAAGCATGTGAAAATATATTTCATGTCTGGGTGGGAAGGGCTTCAAAGCCATGTTTAAAAAATCATAAATACAGAACTAGAAAACTTCATGGTCATTTTTGCCACCTACCACACAAGCATATTATAAATCAATAATAATTAAAATAATGTTGTTTTTTTGAAATAATAGAACCTAAACAGTAAAATATAAAATAAAAAACTACATCCAACCTTTAAAAGTAGATCACCTTACTTCTATTACAAGTAATGAGGAATTAACTGGATTTGCATCAATACTTCCATCCAACACATCTAGAAAATATTGAAAAAATATTTAAGAATCTTCTTGGTGAAATGAGACAATTACCAAGACAATTAAGTTTTCTTACTTCAATAATCTAGAGGGTAGAAAAAAATAAGGGAAAAAGAAGAACATCTCACCTAAATACTCAGAATTTTCTTTCCAAATTTTCATATATAATGACTGACTCTATATTACTTGGCATCCAAAAAATGTAATCAAAACTAAGAGATTTAAAACACTAAGAATATTCCAATATAAATTATATCAAAGTACTTTATTTTAATTAGGGTTAACATAATCTAGAAATTATAGGGTAAGATGGAAAATATTGACAGATAATTTGAAATGTTAGACAAAATCAGAAGCAAAGTATATGAACTCAAATTATGAATACAACAAATAGAACTGTTGGGAGATCTAGACAAGTACATGCAAAAAAAAAAAAAGATGTAGACCACCAACTTACAACATATACCAGAATAAACTCAAGATGGATAAAAGACAAATGTAAGTCATGACATCATAAGCATCCTGAAGGAAAACATAGGCAGGAAAATTTCAGATATCCCATATGGGAATATTTTCACTGATATATCTCCTAGGGCAAGGGGTATAAAGGAAAAAATAAACATATGGGACTACATTAAATTAAAAAGCATCTGCATGGCTAAAGAAAACATCATCACAATGAAAAGGGATCCAACCATATGGGAAAACATTTTTGCCAATGATACTTCAGACAAGGGTTTGACATCCAAAATATATAAAGAACTGATACAACTCAACACCAGGGAGACAAATAATCCAATTAAAAAATGGGCAAAAGACCTGAATAGACACTTTTCCAAGGAAGATATACAGAACCCCGGCCCACAGACATATGAGAAGATGCTCAACATCATTAGTCATCAGAGAGATGCATATTAAAACCACAGTGAGATGCCACTTCACACCAGCTAAAATGAGCATCATTAACAAATCAGTGAACAACAGGTGCTGGCAAGGATATGGAAAAAAGGGGACCCTAGTGTGCTGTTCATGGGAATGCAGACTGGTGCAACCATTGTGGAAAACAGTATGGAATTTCCTTAAAAAGATAAAAATGGAACTGCCTTTTGACTCAGTGATTAACCAATACCAATTCAAAAGAACCTATGCACCCCTAGGTTCATAACAGTATTATTTACAATAGCCAAGTGCTGGAAACAGCATAAGTGCCCATCAGTAAATGAGTGGATCAAAAAAGTGGTATATTTACACAATGGAATATTGCACAATAGAAAGAAAGAAGGAACTTCTACCTTTTGCAACAGCATGGATGGAACTGGAGAGTATTATGCGAAGTGAAATAAGCCATGCAACAAAAGACAAATAACATACGATCTCACGTATAAGAGGAAACTAATGAACAAAACAACAAACAAGCAAAATAGAACCAGAGGCATGGAAACAGGAACAGATTGACAGCAACCACAGGAGGAGGGGGGAGGGGATAATGGTAGAAAGAATGGGACAGGACTAGTCAAGGAACATAATATTGAGCATAGTTTGGGTGATGTAAAAATTGAGAATTTTTAGTCCTCCAAAGATATCATTACAAGAGTCAAAAGTCAAGCCACAGAATAAGAAATGGTATCTAACAGAAATGGATTCATCATAAAACTTATAAAGCTTATTTATACTTTCCCAGGTCTTTCTAAGGCTTTGGGAAAGGTCCTAGCAATACGTTCACATGAAAAATGTTTTCGTAAAATTCATAAGACCAAATTGTTGTATTTATTAACTGTAATTGGTTGTAGGTCATCTTTATCTCAGTTGCATTTGTTCTTAGATCAGATGGCTCTGGAGATATTCAATATCTTTTTGAGATTCCACCTAAAAAACATTTAGTTAGGGATACATTTCATTTGAGTTCAGTGCGTTCTTTGTTAAATTGTTATTGATTTATCACCATGTGTTGGAATGGCTTCCAGGAATATGCCTATTACAAACTATGGTGATTAACCCAGAAGCACAAAAGAAAGGAGCATGTTTGAAGACACATGACTTCTCTTCATACTTATCTGTAACCTCCCACTCCTACAGTGAGAAACCTGGTTCTCAACATCTGCCATTCTTTTACTTAATTTTTCTTTTCCAGTATACATGTGGAGCACTTTCATTTTAGTTAAACGATACCCCTGTGTGTGTGCGTGGGGGGAATCTGTATCAGCTAGAGTATAGCATTTAACATACATTTCATTTTGCCTTTAATCTTACAGGTTACACTAATTTACAAACTTACTTATGTCGGGAATACTACTCCCTGTTTCTCACAGTGAGGTTTAAATATATTTCACTGAGGGGAACAGGGAGGTGTAAATATATTTGTAACACAGTAAGATCTTTTTGTCATAGTCTGAATTCAATTTTGAGAGCTTTTGACCACCTAAATAATTTTCATGTGCATATGAGTACATTAAAATTTTTAATAAATTCACTTTTGTGCTACAGTGCGTTTTGACAAATACTATAAACATTTGTATGAAGTCTTTTTGTGTGGATGTATATTTTCAATTCATCTGGGTAAATACTTAGTAGTATAATTGCTGGACTGCATTGTCAGACTACATTTAGCTTTATAAGAAACTGCCAAACTGTCTTCCAAAGTGGCTGTATCAGTTTGCATTCCTACCATCAATGATTGAGAGTTTCTATTACTCCATGTCCTCCCTAGCATTTGATTTTGTCATTTTTAAATATTAGCCATTTTAATACATATATAGTGGTACCTCATTGTTCTTTTAATTTGAAATTTCCTAATTATATAATATGGAGCATATTTTAATGTGCTAAGTTATCATTTGTATATTTTCTTTGCTTAGGTGTCAGTTCAGATATTTTGTTCATTTTTTTATTGGGTTGTTTGTTTTCATATTGTTGAGTTTAAGAGTTCTTTGTATATTTTGGACATAAGTTCTTTATCAGATAGGTTTTACAAATATTTTCTTCCAGTCCGTGATGTGCTTTTTATTCTCTTAACAAGGATTTTCACAAAGCAGCAGTTTTGAATTTTAATTAAGTCCACCTTATCAATTTTTCCTTTTAAAGATAGTGGTTTTGGAGTTGTATCTAAAAATGGATTGGCAAACCTAAGGTCTCCTAGATTTTCCCAGCATTTTTTACTAGATAGTTTTATTGGAATACAATATGCAGCATTAAGACACACCAATTTTAAATTTTAACTTAATGAATTATTACAGAATGAACATATCCGTTTAATGAGAAGCTAGATAAAAAGAAAAAAAAAAAAGACAGCATCCAACCTGGGGTCAAATCTGGCCTGCCACCTGTTACTGTACAGCTTGCAATTGAAGAATGTATTTTACATTTGCAAATGGTTGGGAACATGAAAAAGAACTATATTTCATAAAATTCAAATGAAAACTATATGAAATTCAAATTATAATGTTCATAAATATTCATACTCTTTTTTATACATTGTCTATGACTGCTTTTACACTATAAGGTCAGGGTTGAATTGTTGCAACAGAGATCATATGTCCCACAAACCTAAAATATTTATTATCTGATCATTTATAGAACAATTTGTCAACCCCTGGTACGAATATTACCAGCACCCGAAAAGTCTTACTCATAGCATTCACATCATCACATATTCAAAAATGACAACTATTCTGAGTTTAAAATTTTTTTTTATTATTGTTCAAGTACAGTTTCATCCATTTCCCCCCCACCATGTGCCCCTCCCCCCACCCTCAACCCCACTGCACCCTGACTTTTCCATGAGTGCCCCATATATGTGCCTTGAGTATTATCATCATAATTTATTGTGGGTTTGTTTGCATTTTATATGAATAGAAGCATATAACATATACTGCAGTGTCTGGTTTCTTTTACTCAGTGATTTGTCTATAAGTTACATCCTGACTTCTTACAATTCATGACATAAGCTGTTCTAAACATCTATTTTCAGTCTACTTATTTTATAATATATAAACATACTATAAATTTTCTCTAAACATAGCTTTAGTTGCATCCCACAGGATTGATATACCTTATTTTTATCATTATTTGAGTAAAAATATTTTCTAATTGTGATTTATTCTTTGGCCCATAGTTTATTCAGATATGTTTTTGCTTAATATTCAAGTATTTGGAGATTTTATTTCCAGATGGATTACACTATGGCTGGATAATATACTCTGTAAGATTTCAAATCTTAGAAATTTTTGGAGGTGGGTTTAAGGCAGATCCTGTGGACTACTGTGGTAAAACTGAAAAAAAAAATTAAAGTTTCAAAAAAATAAGAGATAATATATTTTGGAGGTTTTGGGTATAGTAATACATATATATTATTATATAATATAGATATATTAATACATCTATATCTCAGATGATGTTTGTTTATTGTATTGTGAAATGCTTCTGTAGCTCCATTGATTTAGTATCTTCTTATCAGTTACTCTAGGAAAAATGCTAAAATCTCCAACTATGATTTTGGATTTGTTGACATCCTTTTACACATATCATTTCACCTTAAGTATGTATTTAAGCTTATGTCATTAATCATATTAAATGAAGACAAATTTATGTCTGTATAACTTGAATAAAGAGTAATACTTATGACATATCTTTCTATATTTTTATTCTTTATTTTAATATGGGACTACTGACAATAAATTCTTTTTTGTGTTTGTCTGAAAAGTATTTTTACCATCATTCTTGAAAGTACAGAACTCCAGCTTAGCAAATATTTCTTTTGGAACTTGGTCCTGTTTTACTTTATGTTGTTTGTGTCAGTCTTATGGTTGCTCCTTTAAAGTTAATGAGTCTTCTTTTCCTCTGATTTCTTTTAAGCTTTTCACTTTGACTTTGGTTATAGCAGTTTTATTATAATATGTTCAAGCATAAACTTCTTTGTATTTGTTCTGCTTATAGTTTGGAAAGCCTCTTGAATTCAGTCTTGAGGTCTATCATTAGATTTTGTGAAATTCTTACCCTTAACTCCCCAAGCATTTCTTCTGCTCCACCCTTTTTTCTTTATCTTTTCTTTTTCCTCCTGAGACTTGTTATGCATATTTAGACTGTTTGGCATGCACAATTTTTTTCTTTAATATTTTATCTTTCTGAGTCAATCTACATATTTTCTACAGTATATTTTAGTTTACTATTTTAGTTTCCTATTACTCAGTTCTGTTGCAACCGAACTTCTGTTGAACTCATCTATAGAATTATTTCAGTTCTAGAATCTCCATTTTACTTTTTATAGATTCCAGTTCTCCTTTGAAATTTTTATTAATTTTTATGAACATGGGAACTATACTTTCTTAAAGTACCTGTCTGATAACTCTAAATTCTGAAGTTACATTGCATATCTAACATTTTATTACATTATATCTGTGTTCCTTTTCTGTTTCTCTTAATTTTTCAGCTATATGGTCATTCTTTCTGATGTATTTACTTAGTTTTATTGTATATTTTTTAAATAAAGAGGTTTTGAATGATTTATAATCTTCCAGATAGAATTTGATTTTTTAACAACAGACTACCTTGGGAAAACTACCTCGATTTAATCAGGAATTAAGATGGCTTGTTTCTCATATCTTGAGATTATAGAAATCTCTGCTTAGTTTATTTTAAAATTTTTTTTTTTATTATTCTTCAGTTGGACATGGACAACAGGGTGGGGGGTTGCTTGTGGGAGCGGGGACGGGTGGGCATGGTTGGGGAGAGCAATGAGGGAAAGAAGTTGGGACATCTGCTTAGCCTTTTTAACATCTTACATACTTACTTGGTTTCTCAGCCTCTTATGAATTTGTAAATTCCTCAAGAGAAAATTTCATGCAGAATGGTGAGCTTATTTTCTCTATGATACCTTTCTCTCCAGAATTTTGATCCCACATACCCATCCATTCCCAGCACTAAAATTCAATATGTGGGTCAAATTAATAACATATATCACTGTAATGTGTCAGTCTAAAGAAAAGTGAATGCCAAGTAGTTCCGTGGAAAGAATTTAGTATGGGAACCAGTTAATAAAATCATTGGAAGCATCACAAAACCAAATAGTGGATGAGAAAGCAATATAGAGATTTGGAACAGCAGAAAGCTGTTTCTACTCCTAAGATGAGATAACAATATGAGGAGGTGTTTGCAGAGGCTAGGGGCCTCATCTATCAGACAGATACCAGAATCAGACTAATGCTACTAGGGGTTACATGGAAGACATAGCCAGTACTAAGAAGAGCAAAATATGTGATCTTCCCTCCCCTTCAGCCACTTATTTTCCAATGTCTTCTAAATAAACCTAGCTGGTAGCTGAGAAAAGAGCTAGAGAAATGTAGAATCAGTCTTCTTTGTACACACCAGAGGGCAGACATTAAGTGTGCCTAAATGTAAAAGCAAAATCCCTGGAAAAGTCCCTTTGGAGTCACTTGCAGGGAAACTGATAGAATTCACAAGACTCCCAGGTCCCATTATCTTTGTTCACTGATTGAAAATATTCAATTAGATAAAAGATGAAGTTAATGAAAGGAATGATTGCCAATTCAAAGATTTTTCTAAACAAATATCAAACAACTCTATAAGGAAAAATAATTTCAGCAATAGCCAGTTTAGTGGGCCTTAACCAAGATATTTTTAAATAGAATGGAATGGGATAAAATAGAATACATCACAACATATAGGGATTTTGACAGGAACTATTTGTTCGAAAAGTTTAAAAATTCAGCCATCCAGGTGAATTATTTAAAGTTGGTTTCAACTATACAATACTGAAGAAAGAAATTAGGGAAAACACAAATAAATGGAAGTTTATACCATGTTCATTGATTGGAAGAATTAATATCATCAAAATGTCCATACTGCACAAGGCAATTTATAGATTCAGTGCAGTCCCTATTAAAATATCAATGACAAATTTCACAGATATAGAATAAACATTTCAAAAATGTATATGGAATCATAAAAACCCCAAATAGCAGCATCCATTTTCAGAAAGAAGAACAAAGTATGAGGGATCACAGTACCTGACATCAAACTATATTATAAGGCCACTGTAGTCAAAACAGTCTGGTACTGGCATAAGAACAGACACACAGATCAATGGAACAGAATAGAGATCCCAGAAATAAACCCATGACTCTATGGTCAATTAATATTCGACAAAGGGGGCAGAAGCATAAAATGTAGTAAAAATAGCCTCTTCGACAAATGGTGTTGGGAGAGTTGGACAGCCACATGAAAAAAATGAAATTTGACCACCAACTTACACCACACACAGAAATCAATCAAGATGAATAAAAGACTTAAATACAAGTCACCAAACCATAGAAGTCCTAGAGGAGAACATAGGCAGGAAAATCTCAGATATTCCACACAGCAATATTTTCATCGATATATCCCCTAGAGCAAGGGATATAAAGGAACAAATAAACAAATGGGACTTCATCAAAATAAGTGGCTTCTGCACAGCTAAAGAAAACATCAGCAAAATGAAAAGGGAACCAATCATGTGGGAAAATATATTTTCCAATGATACCTTGGACAAGTGTTTGATCTCCAAAATATAAAAAGCACTCACATGACTCCACTCCAGGAAGACAAACAACCCAATTAAAAATGGGCAAAGGACCTGAACAGACACTTCTCCAAGGAGGATATACACAGAGCCCAGAGACATAGGAAAGGATGCTCAGCATCACTAGCCATCAGAGAGATGCAAATTAAAACCACAAGATACCACTTCACACCAGTCAGAATGGCCATCATAACCAAATCAACAAACAACCAATGCTGGTGAGGTTATGGGGAAATGGGAACCCTAGTACACTGTTGATGGGAATGCAGACTGGTGCAGCCACTGTGGAAAACAGCATGGAATTACTTCAGAAAACTAAAAATAGAACTGCCTTTTGATCCAGTAATTCCACTGCTGGGATTATACCCTAAAAATCTGGAAACACCAATTCAAAAGAACCTATGTACCTCAATGTTCATAGTAGCACAATTTATAATAGCAACCTAGATGCCCATCAGTAAATGAGTGGATCAAAAAATGTGGTCCATTTACACAATGGAATACTATGCAGCAGAAAGAAAGAGAAAGAAAGAAAGAAAGAAAGAAAGAAAGAAAGAAAGAAAGAAAGAAAGAAAGAAAGAAAGAAAGAAAGAAAGAAAGAAAGAAAGGAAGGAAGGAAGGAAGGAAGGAAGGAAGGAAGGAAGGAAGGAAGGAAGGAAGGAAGAAAGAAAGAAAGAAAGAAAGAAAGAAAGAAAGAAAGAAAGAAAGAAAGAAAGAAAGA